>VYZU01019384.1:0-59778 GCA_013401355.1 Ceyx cyanopectus | reverse complement strand
GACATTGCTATGATTCTATGATATCTACATTAGGAGTAGAGAAACCAGACCACTGAAATCATGCTTAGTGCTCTTCACCAATGATGAAGACAGCCCAGGCAACTAGAGAAGAGCTGTCTACCATCCAGGTATCTAAATGAGAACAGAGGAATCCCACCTCACCAGAAAATACTCTGTTATGCTGGAAACCATTTCTGTCAACTAGAAGAGCAACTTCAGAGCCTAAGCATCATTGAAAGTCTGTGTTGCCTTGAAGAGGGTGATGTCCTGGAGAAGCCCACTGGAGTCAGGGAAACCTGATCTAGACAGGGTAGAGAACTGGGCAAAGAGGGACCTCATGAAATTCAGTAAGGACAAATTTAGAGTCCTGCATGTGGGGAGGAATAACATCAGGCACCAGTACAGATTAGGGGTCATCCTGCTGGAAAGCAGCTCCCTGGAGAAAGACCGTGGAGTCCTGGTAGATAGTAAGTCCTCCATGGGTCAGCAATGTGCCCCTGTGGCCAGAAAAGCCAATGGAATCCTGAGGAGCATTAAGAAAATTCTGTCCAGCAGGTGTAGGGAGGTTCTCCTCTGCGTCTACTCTACCTTGGTGAGGACACATCTGGAATACTATGTCCAGATTTTGACTCCCTAAGTCAAGAGACGAGTGATCTACTGGAGAGAGTCCAATGGAGGCTATGAGGGTGATTAAGGGACTTGAACATCTCTCCTTTGAAGAAAGGCTGAGAGAACTAGTGCTCTTTAGTCTTGAGAAGGCTGAGAGGAGATATTATTAATATCTATAAATATGTGAGGAGTGGGTGTCAAGTGGAAGGCGACAGTCTCTTTTCAGTGGTGCCCTGAGATAGGACAATGGGTATAAACTAGAACACTGGGAGTTCCACCTCAAGAAGATGAGAAACTTATTTCCTGTGAGGGTGCCAGAGTCTGGAACAAGCTGCCCAGAGAGCCTGTTCTGAGAGTCTTCTCTGGAGACTTTCAAGACCCACTTGGATCTGTTCTTGTGTGGCCTGCCCTGGGTGATCCTGCTGGAATAGTGGGGTTGGACCAGATGATCTCCAGACAACCCTTCCAACTCCTATCATTCTATCCATTCTATGAAACAAGTCACCCACATCCCTGCAGAAAATCCCACCTGGCAAAGGTACTTTGAAGGGACTTCTGTCAGGAAGTACCACATTGTGGATGTTTCATCATCTGGGAGAGTGCTGGTGATGATTATTGCCATTTATTAATGGCAACTCATTTTTGTGTGTGGGTAAAGGGTGCTTTGGCTCATTAGATTCCAAGGGTGCCAGAGTGGGTAGATGGTGGTAGCACCTAAAGGCAGAACAGTGTCACAGGGCTCACTGTGCTGGACCAGGGCTTGTAGGGTATGGTGGCTTCCAGCCAAAAATGCCCCGAGACAGCTCATCCCTCCCAACCCTGAGAGAAACAAGTGCTCTGTGGATTGTGCTCAGGAGGAGGAACGGCCTGGCTGTGCCTTTGTGCTGACATCCTTTCCCATCCCCAGCCCTCAATTTTCCCTTTCCTGTGTGAAAATGGAAACAATGACGTTGGCCGTGGTTGGAAAGGGCTTTGAAATCTACAGATGAAAAGTGGTAGATAAGGTGGCGCGGCATTCCTAGTAACGGAGGGAGTGGGAAAGGCAGTGAAGGGGGAAAAAACCCTACGTAATAAATAAAGAGTCTATAAATTACATAAATCGAATGCATCAAAAAAAACCAATCCTCCGAGGAGCAGCTGCTTCATTCTTTACTGCTGATAGCATCAATATAAGAGGGGAAATTACCACCTTGTGTTCTGCAACACATCACATCGACTTTCCTTTACAAACTCTAATGTCCCCTGATTGCAAAGTCAATTTAAAATTTACCATAAAACACAGAATCTCATAAACTTTACAACCCCAATCACACTCACGCAGTGTTTTTGCCCAGATCAAATGCATAGGCACCTGCTTCGCTCTCTGACGCCGATATTCAGTGATATGCTGCAGACAGCAGATGGGGGACCAGACCAGGGCATCACAGAGGAGTCCTCCCTGCCCTAGCTAGCTCAGTTGAAAAGAAGTCATGTTGGAAAACAAGCTGGTAAAAGGCTCTGTTGGAATTACCTTCAGATCTCCAGGAGACAGCTCATCCCATGTAGCAGCAGGATGAAGGGCAGACCAGAACCATGACTGATGATGAGGGTGGTGAGAACCTGGCCCAGGCTGCCCAGAATGATTACAGATGTCCCACCCCTGGCACCATCCCAGGGGAGGCTGGCTGGGGCTCTGAGCACCCTGTTCTAGTTGCAGATGGCCCTGCTCCCTGCTGGGGGGTTGCACTAAAAGACTTTTAAACATCCCTTCCATCCCAAACCATTCCATGATTCTATAACCAAATGCAATGAGACCTTGAGCGTGGCTGGGGAGTTGCAGCTCTGGTGCCCTCAAAGTGGGACCAGCATCCCATGATGCTGAGCCAACCTTCCTCCTTGAACTCCAACATGCTTAAAATTCAGCTGGGATTTTTTTTGAGTCCTTTTGCAAGCTCTGATGCAAAACCCTGAGCCTGGGTTTCCTCCAGAAACTTAAGCTCATGTAGATCCTGCAGTGAAGAAGGCATGAGTTTTTAATGAAGGGAAGGAGCATGCAGCTATGCCCATGCTGGGAATCGATCGCTCGCTCTTGCGGACATGAGTTCCACTCCTGGGCCAACGAGGGAAAATTAATTAGGCTCCTCGTTTTGCTTCCGACATAAAACCAACTCCTTTTTCCTCTGATTAAAGTGTTGTCACTGTCAGAGAAAGCCCATCTCTCTGAACGGCTACAAAAGGAACAGAAAAAGCTGCATATTTCAAGACGGTCTCCCCCAGCACCCATAAAACTCTCCTGGGGTACTCTGATCACTCACCTCCCTAATCTCCAGCTTAAAATGCTCCCCATTTTCACCCTCAGCTCAAACTTATAGGATGTGTACAGGGAAAAAAAAAAAAGAAAAGTGTCATTTTTGCCATCAGCTGCTTCCATCTGAGACCGACTTAAATGACCACTAGATGGATGATGGAAGAAGCAGCAGCAAGGGTTAAATCTAGAACAAGGAAGAGGAGAGGCAGGACTCAGGGATGAAGCAGCTGATCAAAGGGTAGCTCAGAAGTTATTTAAAAATAAACCAGAAAGTAGAACTTCCAGGCGGTTGCCGCTGTAATTACAATGCAGACAACGGAGCCATGGTGCTGTTAAGGTTACTGGATTTTCCTAGCAGCTGTGTTTAATTTACTTAAAACATGCAAAGCCACCAGGTCAGATCCCATTAGCAGAATCATTCCGGAGTACTGCAAGAGCCCGGGCCAGCCCAGCACTGCAGAAATGATGAGGGTAAAACAAGAAGGGTGAAATGGCGCTGAAGAAGTGAGAGGGATTCGTGTGTGATGGTCAACATGGACGTGCCCTGTCTTCCTCCTCAGCTGGAGCACATACCGTGTGGGCGGTCCCTCCTGTTCATCAAAGGATCTGTCCCTCTCCCCCCACCAGATGCCATCTACTGACATGGTCTCCGAAGATCAGCAGAGTCAGAAATCAATGAAAATACTGAAGAACGTATCTGAGAAGCCTGGGATCAATCATTTAGGAAACGTAAGAAACTTACGGAAGGCCTTTGAATGTGCTTTTCTGGAACCAAGGTTCTCTATTTGTCCTACAACCTGCTTATAAATGCAATCTGTGTCCCACCTGGATCCCTCTAATCTCTGAGAATCCCTCTGACTTTCATGTTGCTTCGTTCCAAGCTGTGCCTTGGAGATGGGACCTTGGCAGCTTTATGGGTTCAGACTTCCACCTCTGGCTCTTTGTTCACAGGTACCAAACTGAGACCATATGATTCATCAGGAGCCTTCACAAAATACAGGTCCAAAACCTAAAACCTACTAGAGATCTTTTTTTTCTGGCTTAGGTTTTGGTTGGGTTTTTCTTCATTCATTTAACGTTGCCTCAAGGCTCTCTCCACCAAAGGGAACATCAAGATTTCATCCATTATTCGTGGCTTCTACCAGCTCAATTCTGTTTCTAAAATAAGTATCCTGAGATGTTTAATTGCTAGAACAGAAGGTGTTAGATCATGTTCTGGTCCCTCCACACCATGGTAAATGCGTCTTCAGCCACCTACAACCACCCCACAGGTAACCTCAGACCAAAGCTCAAATGCACCCTGTGCCACCAAGAGAAGAGTGATGCAGATTCATCCAGAGCTGATGCCAAAAGGGAGAGAGATGAAGACAAGGGCAGGGCAGAGCATGTCATGGGTGCCCTTCTGCACAGGACCCAGAGAGAAAGTAATTCCTATGGAGAAGAGGAAAATAAAAAAAAAAGAAAAAAAAAAAAAAAAAAAAANNAATAAAATTAGATTAAATTAATTAAATTAAATATTAAAATTATTAAAATAAAATGCAATCATTAAAATAAAATAAAGTGAAATACAAGCAAAATAAAAAAATAAGTAAAATAAAATATCATAACTAATATAAAATAATACGAAGCACTGGGTTTGTTTATGGCAGCTCCGAAATCCTCTGACCTGATTGCACTCCCCTTGCTGACCTCCTGAAAACAGCAGCTCCTGGGCCTGGAGTGTCTGGAACAGCTGAAGCTCTTCCAACACAAACCCAACCTTGGTAGTTTAGAAAGGTGCGGAACTCATTTGCATAATAAATGACGAGGCAGGGATACAGATTTCTGACAGATTCCTCCTCCCCCTCTCCCTTTCCTCTTTGAAAGAAATCTATTTATTCCGAGCGATCCATCTCTCCTCCAAATAAACGGCGCTCGTGGCAGCTTTAGCTGGGGGAGATGCGCCTTCTTTTGCATGCCCCTTAATGAATTTTCACTGCTGGAGCCCTAATCCAGTCGAGTCGTGGAGGGTTTATCAGGAACTCCTATTTTCTTTCGACTGGTAAATGGGAATTGCTTTCCTTATCACCATCTAGAAGCACCTGAGTGATTCCTGCTGGAATTCAGGACATGGCATTACCCATCGCCCACGTGAAGTTGCCTTGTCATTTTAATTTGTGGGACTGATGGCTTATTTATTTACTTACCTATCTATTTATTTATTTAAAGGGATTACCCTCTCAGACGTGAGCCCCTCCTTGTTCCCTGCCATCCTCCCACTCTGGTTTCTTAGGATGACCCTCAGAGGAGGCAGGAACAGGGCTTGTCTCTCTTTCATCCCTCAGGAGAGGATTCAAACCCCCCCCCCCCATCCCACCTCGCTCCAGTGGGGAAGTGCAAAGCTAGGCAATAAGAAGCAGAGATTATTCCTAAGATTGGGAACCCAGGAGAGCAGGGAGGGTTGCTGACAAGGCCACTGCTGCTGCTGCATCAGGGAGCAAGCTCTGGGAAAGTGAACCTGCCATTGTTGGAAAGGAACAAGAAGATCTATAAATCCCACAGATAACACTGTGATGGATCAGCAGTGGCGAGACATTAACCTTCACTCTTGAGGAGACACCCAAATGATAACACCTGTAGCCACGCCACTCCAGAGTTATCAGTCTTGTCACTTCTGAAGATAAATCTATCTGAACTAAACCATCATCCTCCATCCCTCTGGCTTCCTCGTTCAAAGTACTTGTAGATACCAGCAGGGATCAGGGAAATCACACCTAATAATCAATGGAGTGTGCATAACAAGGCTCGCATGGAAACCATTTCCTTCCAGTATGCTGAAATAATTCTGTGGAGCAGAGGAAAAAAAAATAACCCAACACAGTAGGCTCGAAGGCTGTCTGCAGGGAAAGTGCTACTTGTCAGTGACAACTGTGGAAGGACAAAGAACAGCTTCCAAAACCTCAAGGAGCTGTCACGCACAGGAAAATGTAAGTTAATTAAAGCCACTTAAACAAATACATCTGGGACAGGGGTGTGGGATGCAGGGAGGGAGAATGAAGTGATATGAAAAGCTCAAACACATGGCGAGTCTCAGACAGGAGGCCAGGAAACAAAAACAGCAGAATCCAGATGAGATCCTCACCCCACAGCTGTGCAGGAGATGGGAAGAGAATCCCCTCCATCCCAGGGCCATTCCTCACCATGATGTAACACATCTCACAGCCCCCAAGGGATTCCCAGGCTCAGCAGATCTGCCCCTCCACTGGAAAACACCAGTGACACTCCACTGATGCTCTCCTGGACCAGGTGGTGGTGGCTTGGGACTATAGGTTAATTTCTTGCCTTCCTAACATCCCTACTACACATCCTTTCTCCTATTCCTACCACACCATTTAGCCAAAAATGAAAACCATGAGTAAAGCATCTGACTGGCTAAGAGCATGAGGATGTATATCCACCTCAAACACATCACCAGGACCAACACCACCTCTACCTTCAGCCCTGGTCCTCTTCCAAGCACAGTCTCCCCTAAGCCTCCAGAGCTGGCTTGCTTCCTACTATGCTCAAAAGATGAGAACAGGTTACTCAGGTCAGCCCCTGTTGATATAAAGGTAAAATGAGTAAGAAATGGACAGGCTCTGTGCAAGAAGCACACTCCGTGTGATGTATGCATGTTTGCTTTGAATTTTGATGTCTCAGAGCTCAAGACAAGAGGCATGAAAGTTGCTTTGAGTTGCTTGAAGAACATAACCCTGATAGTTACCCTTTCTACAACTCCCTGACAGGAGGGTGGAACCAGAGGCATCAGACTCTGCTCCCAGGGAACAAGTGGCAGGACAAGAGGAACCAACCTCAAGTTGCACCATGATTTTTAGGTTGGACATGAGGAAAAATGTCTTCTCCAAAAGGAAAGGGTTGTCCAGGGCTGTCCCAGGCTGCCTGGAGCAGGTGTGGAGTCCCCTTGATTCCTGGAGAGGCTTCAAAGTTGTGGAGTTGTGATGGTGAGGGACATGGGTTAGTGGTGGACTTGGCACGGTTGGGTTAACAGTTGCACTTGTTGATCTTAAGGGTCTTTTCCAACCTCAATAATTCTATGATTCTACTTAGCTTTGACCTCATGCCTCCACCACAAGAGACTTTATTTTCCTTGTAAATACATCCCACAGAAACTCCAAATCTTAAGTCTTTACCTATTCCTTTGAGCACTGATTCAGGCATGGTACCAAAATGCCCACACAAGGTTGCATCATCATGGAGAAACTGCCTCTGCTACCACTGCCACTCTGCCAGCCTTTTGAGGTACCTCTGCTTGGAAATCAGTTCCGGCCAGGCTCAGCACGAGGCAGATGGGAAGGGAAACAGCAAAGCCATCTGCAAACCATCACGTCACCACTGCCAAACTGTTGCCTGCAAGGGGAAGTCTTGTCGTGACATCAGCCTGACCCAGTTGGAGAGCAGGTGGGATGGGAGCACAGATGGAGGAGCAAGGAGACTCCAGGCTTCCAACACATCTCAGTCTGCTTCTCATCCTCCTGTCTCCACTGGGATGGAGGAGTTGCAATGAACCTGATGCCAACCCAGCATAGGCAGGAGGCTGCTGGATTCTGGTTACTTTGGTCACAGGGAGCTGGTATAGTGAGGGACCCAGGTCACATGGGATGATCTCCGAGATCTCCTTCCTCACCCAGGAGCTCATTTTCTAACCCCAAACCAGGTTTTGCTACAGATCTCCTATTCCAGCATAGGGTAAGATTAACTCCTCACAAGGGCTGCGTGGCTCTGCAGCTAGCTTCACAGCCTGGGCTCTCCAAATATAGCCCAGAACCTCATCACCCTCCTTGCCAGCAGCTCCAGGCAGACAGCCAAGGCCCCCCACCCATGCCCCCAACCCCTTCCCACCCAAGGGCTACTTCCTAAACACAGCCCAGCTGCCTGCCCCCACCCGAGGAGGGCTGACAGATTTGTGCAGTCCCCTTAGGGTGGGGTAGCTAACATTTATTTCCTCTTTACCAAGAAAAAAAAAAAAAAAANAAAAAAAAAAAAAAAAAAAGAAAAAAAAAGGAAAGAAAAGAAAAAAAATTAATTAACCTTTTCCTCTCCTTGACAGGGGCAAGAAACATCCACACCATAGAAATGGGACTAAGAGATCTGCTCATGCAGCTGTGCCAGTGCTATTCTGGCTTAGCTAAAATTAAAGAGCTGGGTCTTCATGAAGCTGTCACGGAGACCGCAAGATGAGAGGACCGGACGGTGACCTAGGAAGCCAAGGTCTATTCCCAGCTGTATTGAGGGATTCTCATGTCAGTCACATGTTTCCCAACCTCTGTTTCTCCAAAAATAAAAGAAGGACAGAGAAACTGAGCCCATTCAAGACTGTAGACCTACAAGTGAAGGACCCACAGAGCCACAGGACCAAGTAAATCCATAGGCAGGACCAGACACCAATGCTGCTGCACTCAGTAGCTCAGTTGCTTTTGGAAGGTAGAAAATGGAGTGGTTTTCCCAGTCCTTCAGGCCAAGCTCATTGTCCCTCTAAGAGATGACAAGAAGATCCATAGCTGAACCTATGGATCCACAGGCAAAGCTAAGGACTGAACAGTTCCAAGAAGGAAAAAAGTAATCCCATCTCACAGGACTGTCCTGGGTGCCTCAATATGCTCTGCTTCTCCATACCAACTTCCATTTACCTTGTACTTCCCCAACATGCCCAGCCCAGAGTGCTGATAGGCTGCTGCTAGATGGACACACAAGTGGGCACATCTCAGCTACGGGCACAGAAGCATCAGGTTAACAGAGGAATCACAGCTTGGTCTTCATAGAATCATAGACTGGTTTGGGTGGGAATGGACCTTTCCAGGTCATCCAGTGCAACCCCCCTGCAGGGAGCACCTGCAACTAGAGAAGGGTGCTCAGAGCCCCATCCAACCTCCCCTGGGATGGTGCCAGGGATGGGGCAGCCACCACCTCTCTGGGAAGCCTGAGCCAGGCTCTCCCCACCCTCAGCATTAAACATTTTTCTTCTCTCTAGTTTAAATATCCCCTCTTTTAGTTTAAACCATCACCCCTTTTCCTGTCACAACAGGCCCTGCTAAAAACTGTCCCCATCTTTCCTCTAGGCGGCCCTGAAGTACTGGAAGTCCAGTAGGTCTTGCGTGGTCACCTCCAGTACCCATCCAAAAGCTAGCTGGAGATCTGACACCACCAAAAACAAAAAAAGAAAGCAGGAAAGGTCAGGATAACCCCAGAATCCTTGCTACCATCCCTCTCCCACCACGAGCAGGTCCTCCTCCACCTCCACCACGGGCTGTGCCAGCTATTGTTGGGCACATAAAGACTGCTCCAACCACCCCACTGCCGTCAGCATGCAGCTCATTACTCTGCCAAGGGCTTTGAAATGCTCTGAATACGAAAGGTGCTCCATCAGACCAAATTCAGCTCCGTTTGCTATTACAATACAGTGCATTTCTTTTGTCTGTGCCTTTTGATGGTGCCCAATTGTTCTCCTCAGTCAGTATTTCAGAGTCATTAGTTGGGAATTAGTAAAGTTCCCTGCCGGACTTTTCCAAAGCTCTGTTCTTGGGCTACAAAGAGTTGATGAGGAGTTGTCCTGCTTTCACCGAGCAGGAGGCACGGCAGGGAGCATTTTGGGGGGGGTGGTGTGGGGAGCAAGCAGTCTGCTCAACTCCACTCTCTCATTGCAAGCACCGGGAAATGCACATGCTGACGAGATGCTGTGGGTGGTCACAGGGGAGCTGGTGCTGCCAGGCCAGGAGGGAAGCTACAGACCCTGTCATTCAGGACTTCTGGTGAGACTAAGGTAAAGGTTTTGCCCAGTTCCATCCATGTTTAGGCAGCACATCCCACAAAGTTCACACAAAGAAATTCCTTACTCCCCATTTCAGTGGCACCAACACTGAAGAAGCTGCTTTTCTCTAGGTGACTGGAACTTTCTTGGGCCACCTCCATGCTGAAAATACCTGTATGTGCCTGACCTTGTCCTCCTAACTCTTGCTCACGTTGTGCCTTTCCAACTACATCTTAGCATCAAGACACTTTTTTGTTTTCCTGAAGACATTTACACATGGAGCATGCCAGTTCCTCCCTACCCTGTACCCTCTTGGGATGCTCACGTGGCTCTAGGAGGAATTTGGTCCTATCTTGGTTGGGCATGCCAGAGCAAGACAACTCACAGGAGTCTTGACTATATATCCAGGAGTATTACACCCCACAGTACCCAGGTGGCCTAGCTGGAAATGTCCAATCTTCAGGCAGGGGTCTGCCTTTGACATGCTAAGCACAGGAGATAGGGTCAGCAGATGCAGCTTTCCTTGTGCTCCACCAGCACGAGTCAGGTTCAATGCCAGAGCAGGTGCCTGACGTCCCGCAGCCTGAGATCACAGAATCACAGAATCACAGAAATTAGGGGCTGGAAGGGACCTAGAAGATCATCAAGTCCTACCCCCCTGCCTGAGCAGGATCACCTAGACCAAGTCTCTCAGGAACAGATCCAGGCGGGTCTTAAGTGTCTCCAGAGATGGAGACTCCACAACCCCCCTGGACAGCCCCTTCCAGAGCTCTGTCACCCTCACTGAGAAAAAGTTCTTTCTTGTGTTGCCCCTAAACCTCTTGTGCTCTCGCTTGCACCCACTGCCTCTCGTCCTGTCATTGGACGACATTGAGAAAAGTCTGGCTCCATCCTGCTCTGAGGGTGACCAAGGGGTGTATGAAAGGAGGTTCACAGAAAGTATTTCTCTGTGTATATGCTTCTGATGGTCAACAAGCAGCTGAGATGATTCCCAATCCAGTGGCTGTACCTGCAGCCTTTGATGGACCTTTCATCCACAAATTTCTCTAATTGGGTTTTGAAGCCGTTTATACTTTTGGCATCCTCAACATCCTGTGGCAAGGACATCTGCAGTTTAATTGCATGTTTTATAAAGAAACATGTCCTCCTCTTTCAGACCTCTGCCCAGTTCTTTCACAGCTTTTCTCCAGCTGTGAAACAAGTAACTCTTCCCTATCCACCTGCAGACCAGCTAGGGCTCATGTACCCATCTCAGATACCTCCTCCAGACCAAAGGTCTTAACATGTTCAACCACTTTTCATACTGAAGCTTTCCCATGTCATTCCTCCTTGACCCCCTCTCTGTCCCGATCCAATCACACTACAGGTCCTTGTGTGCCAAATGGGATATAATTCTGCCTTTTTCATTCCACAAAAAACATCTGCTGCCCATACACACACCCTGCAATAGGCTCAGCTGGCACAGGTGTCAATCAAAGGTGACTTTTGAAATTAACTGTGTAGTGGGCTGAGGACCAGCACTGGAGAGACACACAAATCTATGAGCTGAGAGTCAAGATCAAGGTGGGTCCCCTTGTGCTACACACTTTCCAGATATAACATAGCCTCCATGACAGACCATAGTTGTTTAGATTGGAAGGGACTTTACAAGGTCCCATCTGATCAACTTCACTGCAAGGAGCAGGGACACCTGCAATTAGAGCAGGTTGCTTAGAGCCCCATGGGATGGTGCCAGGGATGGGGCAGCCACCACCTCTCTGGGCAGCCTGGGGCAGGCTCTCACTACCCTCAGCACCAGCAATTTCTCCTCCTCTCCAGTCTCCATCTCCCTCTTGTCCCCCCTTGTCCTGTCTCAACAGGTCCTGCTCCAAACTGACCCCATCTTTCTGCCAGATCACTTCAAGTCCTGAAAGGCCTCCCCAGAGCCTTCTCCAGGCTGAAAACCCCTGCTAGCCTATCCTCTGATCCCTTTTTTGTCCCTTCTCTGATACAGGATTAATTCCTGTTCACACTTAAGGATCTCCAGCAGATACAGGGTTACATTGCATGCGTTATGCCCCACCTACAACACTTATCCTGCCCCAAAGAGCCAGCTCAGGTCCCAGGACCACAGCAGCTCTGGCTCTCAGCCACACAGGTTGTGGATGCAGACCCTCTTGCACCCAGCCATTCTACCACAGTTAATGAATGCAACATGAGCATTTGGTCACTACGACCATGAAACAAAAGTAGGAGCTAAACCAACCTTACACAACATTTGTGTGGTATGGGAAGAAGAGCCCTGGCACTGAACCCAGCTCCTCATCACCTTTCCTGGTGGACTGTACTTCTAATCCCCAAGGATTTCCCCAAAAAATCATCCCACTTAACCTCAGGGACGGATTTTCCACTGCAGCACCACCAAAGGCAGGCAGTTCACACCTCTCACCTTATTTTATATTTTATATTTTATTTTATTATTTTNGCTTAGAATCCTTTGGCTGGCACCTGAAATCCTGGGTGCAGTTCAGGCTGTATGTGTATTTGTCAATGGGAAAGTCACTAGATGTGGGTGGAAAACTACCTCCCTTGGAGTTCTGAAATGACACTTGTAGGGAACCTCTGTCACCCCTTGATATCCTTTGGAAAAGGAGGGGAATTATTACAGATCATATGTGCCTGAAGGTTTTTATTATTTTATTTTATTTTGTTTTGTTTTATTTTATTATTTTATTTTATTTTATTTTATTTTATTTTATTTTATTGGTAAAGCAACAAGGTACAATAAAACAGCCTGCCCGGATTCCAGCCTAATCTAAAACCAACTTTATGGCTTCTAATTTTAGCACTAATCTTCCTTTGCTATGGTTGTGTGATTTCTAATTATTTTATCCCCAAGCCTTGTGCTGACGGATAGTTGTACCTTTTCCAATGCCGAGTGACTTGTAAAGTGCCTTTAAAAATTACGCTGATCATTTCAGGTTCATTTCCAGTTCCTAGGCAAATAACACCCTCATGTATGGCTTCGCTGGGGAAATATTATTTTTATTAAAATAATAAGGGTAATAAAGGCAATATGGTTTAAAAGGTGGGGAGCTCCACTTCTTAGGACAACCCAAATCCAATCCTGCGACCGCCGTATTTTCTGCTAGAAGTTGTTAAAGTGCATAAATCCGTTATCCAGATACGGATCTCTTAATAATTGGAAGTGCCTTTGGCTTGGCACAGCTCCCAGAACATTTTGCCTTTATCTACACTTATTTTCAGGTTACAACACATCAGAGAGCAATCGGCCACGCCGGAACCTTGGGGGGCACTTTGCAAGGGACGGAGCAAAGCGGTGTCGGAGACGCTCTTGCCTCGATGATCCCCAGGAGTGTTGCCTGTCCAAATCCTCTGAATTTATATCAGCAAAGGCCTACCCTCAGCTGAGGATGTGTGTCAGGGGTTTATGATGAGCCTCCAGACCATGCTCCTCAACAGGAAGATATTTTTCTCCTCTACCATGCTAACCTGAATCAACCTCCCGATCGCTGACCAAAATTTGGATATGAAACTGTTAAATCTGGGCAAAAAGTTTGGTGGGAAGAGGATGGTGCTTGCAGAAAGTTGCCTGCTTGACAGGGTCTGCCATCGGGTTTCAGGTCCCAGAAGGACCTGCCGCCAGCACCCAGCACCAGTGTGGGAGATGCAGACGAAGGGTTGATGGATATTTGGTGAGTGATTTCCTTCCCCGGGGTTTACACTGGACTCGGGTCAATTGGAAATAATCCATGTGACCTGCAACATTTGTGTTTTAGTTACTCTCCAAGATTTGACAGCAGCAGCTTGAACACAGAGAAGAGGAACTTCAGCACTAAGGCAGCACAAATTCAGAGTGGACGGGTAAAAATTCCACACCACAGCCCTGATGGTGAATGTTTTCCTTTGTTCTCATTTTTAATTTTCCTCTCCTTCACTTGTGAGCCTGTTTCACCATTCACGTCTTCTGCCTCCCCACTGGAAACGTGAGCTTAGCGGTCACTGCCCATCGCAATATTCAAGTGAGGATACAAGTCGTGGGGTTTTGTTAATTCCCTGCACAATGCTGTGCATAGAATATTTGAAATGGAGACTGGAGAAACAGGAAACAACCCAGTCAAAGTCCTCAGGCCTGGGTCCCAAATAAGTCACTGTACAGAGCTTCAAGGGATGGAGAATAGCTCTCTGTTCCTGCAGGGAGAGAGGATGCTCTGGGGGAGTGGCCAGCGACACACAGGCTATCCTCACGCCACCCTGATCTTGAGAGCTGGGCTTTAACCTCTGCCAAAGTCAGTGAGAAATTATTTTTTATTAACTGATATACTGGCGAAAAAAAAACCACAACAACCCAAACACAACAGATGGGGTTAAAAATTATAACCCTCTGGTGACCGACACTGTTATCAGCATAGAGCTCTGAAGATGCTGAGGGGCTGGAGCATCTGTGTGGCCAGGCCAGGCTGAGAGCCCTGGGGCTGTTGAGCTGGAGCAGAGCAGGCTGAGAGGGGAGCTGAGCAATGCTGAGCAAGAGCTCAAGGGCCCTGGGGGGCAAGAGGATGGGGCCAGAGTCTGGGCAGTGGTGCCAGAGACAGGACAAGGGGCACCGGGCACCAACTGGAACCCAGGAGGTTCCACCTGAAAGAGAGGAGGAACTTCTTGGCTGTGAGGCTGTTGGAGGCTGTCCCAGGCTGCCCAGAGAGGTTGTTGAGACTGCTTGTCTGAAGAGATTCCAAACCCATCTGGACAATGGGATCCTGAGTCTCCTGCTCTGGGTGACCCTGCTGGAGCAGAGGGGGTGGCACCAGATCATCTTCAGAGGACCCTTCCAACCCCTAATATGATTCAGTGATTTTGTGAGTAATATCACCTCATTTATGAAGACAACCCTGCAGGAGATCCTTCATCCTTAGTGTTTCATAATAACATTCACAGTATCCTGACAGCTTTCTTCTCACTGCTCTTCAAACTACTCCCAGAGATCCTTGTTTCTCAAACTCATGCTCTGAGTTTCTTACTGGGATGGAAGAACAACGCTTGGGTCAAATCCTACCCATGTCCCACCCCAGGCAAGGCACTGGGCTGACACTGCATCTCCATGAGGATGCAGAGCAGGGCATTGCTTGGCCCCACACTCTGATTTTCATCTGTCCACCTTGGGGCAAAGATTTGAAGTCTCTCAAAGGCACAACAACAAGACCAGGTTTGGAGGGGAGAATGCAGCTGCTGTGAACCCAAGTAGATAATATGTTCAGAATTTATTTTACTGCAGAACATAGTTGCTAGATATACTTTTTTCAAAGCAGGCTCCTGCAGCTGTAGATTTTGAGCCCTTCCTAAAAGTCTGACCTCAACAAGCATCCTTGTCAACAGATACTGATATTAAAATATCAGCCTTTGATTGCTTCTCATGGGAGTCAAAACCCCTCTATTTTTTTATTGTTTGGTGTTTTTGTTTGGTCTTACAGTTTTCTTCAAGTTAATTTGAGGTCAACTTTCCAAGCAGAAGAGCTGGTGACCATTGCCAGGATGATGATGATCTAGCAATTCAGGGTGCCCAGAGAGGTGGTGGCTGCCCCATCCCTGGCACCATCCCAGGGGAGGTTGGCTGGGGCTCTGAGCACCCTGCTCCCTGCAGGGGGGGTTGGACCAGATGACCTTGAAATATTTCTTCCCACCCAAACTAGTCTAGGGCTCCATTATTCCCCCTCTGGAAGCAAAGGAGATTTATTGGGGTTTCTTTGAGGCCATGATGGTTTTTACTGTATGGTGAAGCCACTGATCTACAGAGTGACAACCTTCAAGGGACAAAAAATGGATCCACAGATTCACAGGATGGACAATTTCAGATAGTCTGCATAGCCCTGAACGTCAAATTTCATCCATCACCCAGGGAGAAAATTAGAATAATTACCTAGGTCCTGATCCTGAAAGGTGCTGAGTGCAGTCAAGTGGTCTCCACTCCCATAGAGTTTGGTATCTCAGGAGCTCTCAGAAGGGTCAGCCTTGGAGCCTGCAACAAAACAAGATAGGTTGGTCTTAGTCCAGTCTTCTGTTAAAAAACTCTATACAACCTGTAATTAAATAAAAAGAACAAACAAAACAAAACCATCCCAGCTCCATGTGCTGGCCCTGCATGGGGAGCTGACGCAGAGCATGACTGGGGAGATGCCCTCCAACCCACAGGCATTCCCTGCAGACCAGGGAGGGATGCCTGCAGCACACAGGAGAGAGGCTGCATCGGCATGGATGTGTCCATAGAGCTTTGGTCCACATCCAGAAACACCAAAATGATGCTCCCTGGGAGTATTGCTGTATCCAGAGCATCACATGTAGACACATACACTCTCAACCCTGCAGCTAACACACCTCCCTGGCAGAACAAACTCCAAGAGCAGGATGAAGGGAGGGAAGGAGGATGACAGGGACAGGATGATGGCACTTCTCCCTCCATACAACCCTTTGTTTTGGGAGGTCCCTTGAGATTCTCGTCTCAGGGTGGCCAAGTCCTCCTGCTTCTTCCCCTATAAGGGGAATGGATGAGGGAAGGAAAACAATGCTCTCTCCCCAGTTGCCTAATGGAGGAACAAAAGCACAAGTGATCCCTTCCAAAAATGTCTTTTGAGGAACAGGCGACCGAGGCAGAAGGCCCAGTATTCCTGGATTATTTATTTCTGGATTAATTCCAGCCCGGCAGTGTCTTTCTGACCTTCCTCCAGGCTCTCACTGAACTCGCCCATAGCTGCATGGATCATGCAGGGCTTGCACAGGCTCCAAACCCTGGTGAGGATTTAACAACCAGCACCTTGCAGAGGTGATGAAACCAAAGCTGAGGTCTCTCCACCAGACCCCATTTCAAGGAGATCTTGGGCATGGGGTAGGAAGGTCAATGGGGCACCATCCACCCACAGCCCTGGTCCAGAGGGATGCGTTCAGTAGAAGGGATCTGCCCCATCCTGATCCCACTGGAAACAGAGAACAAAACCCACTAAAGGCAAAAAGAAGTGCAACGAGAGCATCAGACCTTATATTGCTCAGCAGCAGTGTCTGCTACCAAGCAGAAGGGGATTTCTGCCATCCTGATTGCTCATGGAAAGTCCCCGGCTGGCCCACAACCATGGAAAAAAAAAAAAAATAGAAGAAAAACAAACCAGAAAATATAACTTTAATACCAAGTTGGTGGCAAGCTGTCTATTTTTCTCTCCTGTGACTTGTTACCATGGATAGATTTCTGAGGTCGCCCGTGCAATTGTTCGCTGCACTGCTCCTACTAAACAGAAGATGAGCACATCATCCCATTTGTACTGCACTTTAATTTCCAGAAATTCTTTGTTCGTTTGTTTGCTTAAATTATTTCTCTCATTTAAAGAAACAATGCAGTCTTACAAAGCCAGGGCCCAAATCTCTCGAGTAACCCTGCTGTGGTTCATTACTTCTACGCTAGTTAACAAGGCCAGTAATTTCCCTAAGGTTTAATAGAAAATCTTCTCTCCAGAATGCAGAGAGGCAGGACATTTAAAAGAAAAAAAAAAATCACTACTGCTATGTTGTAGGTGAGGAGTAGCCTAGACAAACCACAGGTCCTCCTCAAGGGCATTGTATAAAAGCAGGTAGCCTAAATGGAGCCTTTTTTCACCCAAAGCTACCCCCTCAGCTGGTGGAGAGGACCTGGGGGTTCCTGTTTCTCAGATAAAACTCGCCTTGCTCAGAAATTTGACTCCAGCTCTGCCTGGCAATAGGTTCCTGAAGCATTCCAGCCCTCATCCCAGTATGCAGACTGGTTTATTGCAGTATGCTGGGGTGAAGTAGATGATACCAGCAGGGCAGATCTGAGACCTTTCTGGGGTGAGTGTGCTGGGAGAGGTGGGACTATGACCTGTTTAACTAATGGTATGAACTGAACAGTAAATAGGATGCCTGCCTGACCATAAACCACCCTTCAATATGGTCTCATAGAATAGAACCATAGAATGGTAGGGGTTGGAAGGGATTTCTGGATATCATTGAGTCCAATTCCCCCACCAGAGCAGGGTCACCCAGGGCAGCCCACACAGCAACAGATCCAGGTGGGTTTGGAAAGTCCCTAGAGAAGGAGACTCCACAACTTCTCTGGGCAGCCTGTGCCAGGCTCCATCACCCTCACAGGGAAGAAGTTTCTCCTCATGTTGAGGTGGAACTCCCTGTGTTTCAGATTGTGACCATTACCTCNTAAAAAAACAGCCCACTAAAGCTCTGCTGACACACACATGCAGCTGAAACCCATCCTGAGGTGGGTGAGAAGCTGTCAGAGCTGCCTTCACTTAGAAGGGCATTTGCCCTGCAAGCACCTTTGCAGCTCCTTGATGCTGCTTCTGCAACAGGCTCTGTCAAAGCAACAGCTACAGACGTTTTGCACGGCACCTTCTCGCTTACCCAGCGATAACACCGCGTGCCTGGGACAGCCGAACACATCGTACCTCGTAAATAATAAATACACGTCTGGGTTAATCAGAAAGAGGCGGCGAGCCATCCGGAGATTCCCACGGACTCCCCGCCGTGAGGAAGGAGACAAGAAAATGCCCTGACCTAAGCAGGGGTGAGCCTCACATGCGCACAGATCACAGGGAGATCACAGGAGCTGTTTGCAGATGACTTACCGGCCATGAATAATTCAAGCTGTAAGAGGCTGGAAGTATGAGAACAAGAGAGATGGGAGCTCATCACCACCGCTTGGGCAGGTTTTACTTTCTCGAGGAAGAAGGCAAAGGAAACGCGAGCCCCAATTAAAAAACCTTAGTCTAGCATTGCCACTGTCATGACTTCACTGTGGATCTCGTGATATACAGTGTTTTTTTATCAGATCCCCAGCTGCTGGAGACATCCTTTCCCTTTCTCCTCCAGGCGGTTTTGTGATTACTTGGCTGGGCAGGTGGGGGAAAATGAGGCGTTGTTTTGGAAACTTGTAGTACCCACCAGCAGTTCACTAATTACACGGGTCACAGAATCGTGGAATGGCTTTGGTTGGAAAGGACCTTCAAAGGTCCAACACCCCCTGCAGGGAGCAGGGACATCTGCAGCCAGAGCAGGGTGCTCAGAGCCCCATCCAACCTCCCCTGGGATGGTGCCAGGGATGGGGCAGCCACCACCTCTCTGGGCAGCCTGGGCCAGGCTCTGCCACCCTCAGCACCAACCATTTCTCCTTCTCTCCAGTCTCAATCTTCCTCTTGCAGTTCCAAAGCATCCCCCTCCTGTCCTGTCCCAACTCTGACCCAAACTCTGTCCCCATCTTTCTGCCATGCCCCTTCCAGTCCTGAGAGGCCCCCAGAAGGTCTCCCTGGAGCCTTCTCCTCTCCAGGCTGAACCCCCTCAGCTCTCCCAGTCTATCCCAGCAGAGGGGTTCCAGCCCTCCCAGCATTGCTGGGTCTCCTCTGGCCCTGCTCCAACAGCTCCCTGTTTCTCCTGTGCTGAGCAACTCCATAACTAGATGCAGTATCCAAAGCATCCATCACCAGCAAAAAATAGTGTTTCCTTTGAGGGATCACATCAGTAATCAACTTCCAGGCATCCTCCCACCCCCCAGGCCCAGAATGGAAAAAGACCCATCCCTTGTAGACCAGTTGATAGCCTTCAGGCTTCTCTGACCCTAGAAGAGCTCATCCTACAGTGAGGTTCAGCCCTTCAAGACAATGGATGGGAAAAAAAGGTGACAGAAAGAATGATGGAAAAAAGGAGAAACCAAAAAAGGGGGAAAAAAAGAAAAAAAAAAGGGATGTTATTTTATCCTCATTCAAAAAGCAAAACATGAGTAGGGTTGCTCCTGTAGGAGTAGGTTAATAGCCCACACCCAACACATTATCAGGAGCACTAGCAGCTTGTATGCAAATAAAAGGAACATGAAAAAAGGCAGTGATGGTAAAGACAGATGGTGGAAGCCAAACACAGCTTTGGTGCAACCTGAAGAAATCCATCACCTTGAAAGCACACTGCATAGAGCACCAACAGGAGGATCCAGAGAATCAGAGGTGTCAAGGAGGGATTTGGAAGGGAGGACACTAATTTAGAGGGATTGCCAAAGGTCCGTGGAGACACTGGCACCCTTTGGGCATTCCTACTCTGCATCTACACTCTGCACCACATGGCTGCCAGGTGAGGATTGGACCTCAAAACTGCACACCGAGCTCAGTTCCATCTCAAATGGAAGACAACTGATGTGCATTTGGAGGTCACACCTGACCATAGTCCTCTCACATAAAACCCATTTCCTGCTATTGCACAAAACGCATCTGATTCAAAAATCACGGTGGTGGTAGAAGACATTCACCCAAAACCACAACACAAAAATCCCAATTACTTTGGTTCTCAGGGTAAACCAGGCACCCCAAGCTAGCTGTGACCTTTGATGTTGCCAGCAAACACGTCCACACTTTCAATTTTTCCTTCAACATACAAAATATCAACTCCACCCACACTTTTCTTCCATTCTTGTACTATTTAAGCTCAGTTTTTCTGAATTAAAAACATCTTTCAGTGGTAGCACCCTTGACCTAGAAAGCAGAGTCTGGGAGTGACATCTCAATGGTGTCTGCTACAGATGCTCCACAGCACACATTAAGAAAATTTCATGTCAATCTCTAGTAAAAATTGAGTATCTCTGGTAGGAAACTCGTCTCTTGCCAAGAGAGAGGCCTTTATAGACCATGAGCAGGCCACACATGACACATCTCTGCGTTACCCCAAAATAATTACTTGGCCATGCACCACATCTGATCCTCAAGTCTCTGAGTTCCCCACCCTTGTTTTTTTCATTCCATGCAGGAAAAAAAAAAATAAATAAATGAAATAACTAATTAATAGAAGTCTGACAGATGTTCTTTGAAAGAGATATCACGTCTTCAAAACACAAGATGATGAAAGGAGAAATGGAGTAGATTAGACTGACCAGAAAAGCCAGGGTTGTAGGATGACAGTGGAAAGCAGGGCTTTAAATCTTTCTCTGATATTTGAGATGGTTCTATTTGCATATCAAACTACATGCCAATTAGCTGTATATAAACCTGTGATGAAATTATGCCGTGCAGCTCTCCGAAGTGAAGAAATGCCAGGGCTGGGCTGCATAATCACCCTTAACTCTGCCCCTCCAGGTGTTCCCATTCTAGCTCGCTCCTAATGATCG
The DNA here is from genome assembly GCA_013401355.1 of Ceyx cyanopectus. Taxonomy (NCBI): domain Eukaryota; kingdom Metazoa; phylum Chordata; class Aves; order Coraciiformes; family Alcedinidae; genus Ceyx; species Ceyx cyanopectus. Next base: position 38,949 of record VYZU01019384.1, on the reverse strand, counting down.
TGTACGGTTTCCCAATAACACAACTGAACAACCTGCATCTTTTGCAACCCTATAGATCTATGTGCAACATCTCCATACACTATAAGCCTCTTTGTGTGCGGCGGGACCTCTGCACCTCCCGTGGCCAATTCAGGATCATTATTTCCTCATTCTCCTCCAGCTAGTTACACCTGCCTGCTGCCCCTTGTCTCAGACTGCCATCTCTTCAGGGCAAGCTTTGACTCTGATGAGGCTTTGGGCAAGTGAGGATCGTACTGGAAGGTCTGTGGGTGACACTGGGATGCAAACAACAATGGTTAACGCAAGCTCCCGTTTTGCCTATCAAGAGGAAGGTGGGGAAGCAAGGGCTTGGTAGGGCAGTAGCACCACCTGCCTCGAGTGTGCCCTGGAAGGGCTGCGTGCTCATAGTCAAACTAGCCACCTCAGTGAGGTCTTTGTGCTCCACCAGACATCTGCAGGAGGCAGCATGCAAAGCTGGAGCCTGCGGCCCCGTCTGCAGTCACAGCTCACGTCGGTTGTGCCAGCCACACTGCCCACACAGGCAGGGAATCACAGAACATTAGGGGTTGGAAGGGATTTCTGGAGATCATCGAGTCCAACACCCCCTGCCAGAGCAGGATCACCCAGGGTACATCACACAGGAACAGAAACTGAAGGGTTTGGGAAGTCTCTAGAGAAGGAGAAGGGAAAGGTCTGGGCAGAAGGGCAGAGGGGCAAGCAGTGCTGGTGTTCCTCATGGCTTTGTCTAGATGAAGAGCACCAGTGCAGATCCATAGAGAAATAAACCAGGCAGATATGTGATCCCAGCCCCTCCCAACACCTGGATTCAGTGGTTCTATCCTCTCTCAATAATTGGATTTTAAAGAGAGACTTAATAGATCATGTTGTCATGGCAGTTGTGGCCCAGTTATATGTTTCTCTCTCTCTTGGCCCCTTCACCAGCCTGCCTTTTTCACACTAGGACAGCCTTCTTCTTTAGTCCAAACCCCTGCAGAGACCAGGGTCACCTGCAGCTAGAGCAGGTCGCTCAGAGCCCCATCCCAGATATAAACAGGACATCCCTAGAAAAGACGAGCAAGGAATGAGACCAATTTCCTTGGGACATCTGTTTTTTTGTAGCATGACAGAGGCAGCAATTTCGACTAATTTGAGTTATTAGGAACATATTCAGATATATGATTAATGAGGATGATTTCAAGGCAGCTTGGCTGATTGTAGCTCCTGCTTTGAATTTCTCACGTATATGAAAATAAATAAAGATTAAAAAAAAAAAGAAAAAAAAAATGAATGAAAAAGGAAAAAAGAATAATAATAATTTAAAAAAAAACAAACTTCTCTTTTCAAGTACATACGAAAAGGTATAAATTCCTTTCCTGACTGCAGCACTCATCCTTGCTGCGCTGGTAATTGGAACCAGTGAGCTCCGCTTCCCGGGCGTCCCATTCACAGGCACTGAGAAGGAAGCATTCAATTCTTCCATAGGAAATTTCATCACCAGAAACACAATCCACCTTCCTCGCCCCCCGAAGAGAAGCTGGAGGGCGAGTTGACTCCTCAGCTTCAGAGCTGCTGGGGAGCAGGGTGGGCTGAGGCAATGACAGCCCTGACCATCATGAAGCCACGAGGTCGCCTTCAAAACTGCCAGATCCATCCTGCCTTTTTTTTTTGGTATTATTATTATTGTTATTATTTGCAAGCACATTGAGTTCTTTTCTTTTCCTCTGGGATATCTCAGAGGTTCAGTTTGCAACTTNCAGGCAGATATGTGATCCCAGCCCCTCCCAACACCTGGATTCAGTGGTTCTATCCTCTCTCAATAATTGGATTTTAAAGAGAGACTTAATAGATCATGTTGTCATGGCAGTTGTGGCCCAGTTATATGTTTCTCTCTCTCTTGGCCCCTTCACCAGCCTGCCTTTTTCACACTAGGACAGCCTTCTTCTTTAGTCCAAACCCCTGCAGAGACCAGGGTCACCTGCAGCTAGAGCAGGTCGCTCAGAGCCCCATCCCAGATATAAACAGGACATCCCTAGAAAAGACGAGCAAGGAATGAGACCAATTTCCTTGGGACATCTGTTTTTTTGTAGCATGACAGAGGCAGCAATTTCGACTAATTTGAGTTATTAGGAACATATTCAGATATATGATTAATGAGGATGATTTCAAGGCAGCTTGGCTGATTGTAGCTCCTGCTTTGAATTTCTCACGTATATGAAAATAAATAAAGATTAAAAAAAAAAAGAAAAAAAAAATGAATGAAAAAGGAAAAAAGAATAATAATAATTTAAAAAAAAACAAACTTCTCTTTTCAAGTACATACGAAAAGGTATAAATTCCTTTCCTGACTGCAGCACTCATCCTTGCTGCGCTGGTAATTGGAACCAGTGAGCTCCGCTTCCCGGGCGTCCCATTCACAGGCACTGAGAAGGAAGCATTCAATTCTTCCATAGGAAATTTCATCACCAGAAACACAATCCACCTTCCTCGCCCCCCGAAGAGAAGCTGGAGGGCGAGTTGACTCCTCAGCTTCAGAGCTGCTGGGGAGCAGGGTGGGCTGAGGCAATGACAGCCCTGACCATCATGAAGCCACGAGGTCGCCTTCAAAACTGCCAGATCCATCCTGCCTTTTTTTTTTGGTATTATTATTATTGTTATTATTTGCAAGCACATTGAGTTCTTTTCTTTTCCTCTGGGATATCTCAGAGGTTCAGTTTGCAACTTTTCTTTCCATAACCACATGGGCTAAATGAGTGCAGATTGATTTTTATTTTTTTATTTTTTGTCACAACGTTTTTATTCAGATTTTTTTTTTTTAGCTTTCCACTGAATTCCAGTCCTGGGACTTCATGGAAAGCACTGGGGTGTGTTCACGGGCTGGGCTGATGACACACAAGGGGGTATTTTGCTCAGAGATTCCCCCAGAGACAGGGAACATTTAAAGTGGATTTTTATGAGCCTGGGACACCCCCCAGACATATAGGACTGAGGAAAAAAAAAATCATTTTACACCAACAGCTCTTCTCTTTAACAGCATTTTTTAAACTACTTTTTAATTCCTAATTTTAAACTTCTTTTTAATTCTTAATTTTAATTTCATTTTTAAATCTGTGCCTTAGATTAGTTAGAAATAAGACTTTGAGGCCACAAAAATTCACGAGCAGCTCCAGCAGGACTCCAGCAACCCAAGAGATAGGCAAGGGGACTAAGCAGATGAAAAGCAGCCGCTGGCCAACAGAAAAAAAAATAGAAATGGAAAACAACTTGTGACAGCAGTCGCTGTAGGGATCAAGCTTCAGGATGAAACAAACTCAGTCCTGTCCTTCTGTATGCATAGCACTGATTTAAAATCAAAATTTACTCCTCCTTTAAGAACTTCCTCGAAAAGCCATTTTAATTTTGTTACCTACATGTTTTGAAGCATTAATTAATAGTTCCCACCATGATGGCTTAATGATGTACCTGTAGAAAAGCTGCATTCTGCAGCTACCTGCTTTCCAAGCCACCCCTGGGACAGAGCTGGGAGAGAAAGGACTTTCTCCATCTCCATGAGGTCTTGGTGCCTTTCTCCATCACATCCAGTGTCAGACGGTCAAGCAGGAAAGCATTCATGAAGGAATTCCTCAAAAGTACATCAAACTCCATTTTTACACCTCTTTTCCCCTTAGTATCTTCAGAAAAGGGGCGTCACAGAGCCATTCTTAACTGGTAGGTAGAAGGAACCTTCTAGCCCTCAGAGCAGCATCTTTAGGGTACTTTTGGCCTGGAGTAGGATATGGAAAGCTTAGCACAAAGCAAGTAAGGATTCATGTGGAGTGCTGGGAATTTTGGGTTATTTTGGGCAATGGGAGCACATGTTCCTTCATTCCAGTAGAAGCTTTGCTTTCCACCCAAGAAACCAGGGTACAGTTCCCCCAAGCCTGTGCTGACTTAGGCAAGGGATGCCTTACACAGCCCCAAAAGAAGAAGTCTGTGGCATCAAAGTACTGAAAGAAACCTCAAGAAGTCTTTCTGGTTCACCCCTGGCCTGAAGCAGGGATCCCACAGCATGCACAAGAGATGTTTGTCTAGTTCTGGGCTGCCAAGGGATGATTAGGGATGCCATCCAGAGGCAGGATGGAGAGCTGGGCCCAGGTCAACCTCGTGAAGTTCAACAAAGCCAAGGGCAAGGTCCTCCATCTGGGTCAGGGCAATGCCAAGCACCGATCCAGGCTGGGCAGGGACTGGCTCCAGAGCAGCTCTGAACAGAAGGACTTGGGGGTGCTGGGGGGTGAGAAGCTCAACAGGAGCCATCAGTGAGCTCTGGCACCCAGAAAGCCAAAGATGTCCTGGGCTGCTGCCAGAGCAGCGTGACCAGCAGGTCCAGGGAGGGGATTCTCCTCCTCTACTCCACCCTTGTGAGACCCCACCTGGAGCACTACATCCATTTCTAGAGCCCCTGCTATAGGAAAGAGATGGATGTGCTGGAACATGTCCAGAGAAGGGCCATGAGGATGATCAGAGGCTGGAGCAGCTCCTGTGAAGACTGACTGAGAGAATTGGGGTGGTCCAACCTGGAGAAGAAAAGGCTTTAGGGAGACCTTACTGTGGCCTTCCAGGGTTTGAAGGGGGCCAGAAGAAAGCTGGGGAGGGGCTTTGTAGGTTGTCAGGTAGTGATAGGACTGGAGGGAATGGATTAAAACTAGAGCTGTGTGGATTAAGATCAGACATCAGGAAGAATTTCTTCCCCAGGAGGGTGGGCAGACCCTGACACAGGGTGCCCAGAGAGGTGGGGGAAGCCCCATCCTTGGCAGTTTCTCAGGCCAGGTTGGATAGGGCTCTGAGCAACCTGCTCTGGTGGGAGGTGTCCCTGACATGGGCAGGGGGTTGGAACTGGATGATCTTTCAGGTCCCTTCCAACCCTGACAATTCTATATGATTTTATAATTCACAACACTGTCAGGTCCCTGGTGTTTCAGCAGCTTTTTCTTTACTGTACTGCCCCCTCAGTACAGTAAAGAAAACCTCAGTGCTGTTACCACTGGACCCTACTAACTCCTCAATGAGCCCAGAAAGAAACACTTCACCTCTACAGGACTCCATCCTGGCCTGGACACAAGAACAAGCCTTGAACCCCCCTGCTGGACTCCAAACACTATTCCAGACCTGAACACCAGAGTTTATCATTCCCCTTGAGCACCAAGGACCATGCTAAACCCTAACAAATTTCAGAGCAAACAAAATGTAAATGTCTATTCCTGCAAGCCAGGATGACCTTTGTTAGACCTGCCACCAAAGCTTTTGCTAGAAGTCATTAACCATGATGACCAAAACAGGATTCCACCTCGCTCCTCTCCTCTGCCTCTTCAAGAGCAGAATGGCAGCACTTGAGCTGCTGCAGTGCAGATTGTCCTATTGTTCCACAAAGTGGTTCTTCTCCAGCAAATTGAACACTGAAAACCATCAGAGAGAGCCCTGGACAAAGCCACCAGTGTCTGTTTCTGGGATTATTAGAGGGAAGCAGAAAGAAGCCTCTCAAAGTGCCTTCGTGGCATTTAATGTGACAGCTGAAGATAATGGAGAGGACAAAACACAGCAAAGATGATTTAAATCAGGCAACTTCCAGAAAGTGGTGCTCAATTAGGCTTCCAAAGGAGAATTGCTATTTCTTAGAAATTCTAACACCCTGCGTGCACTCCCCCTCTGCAGGGTATAAACACACACCTCCCTTTTTGGGTGCTTTATAGAGCATTAGCTCACTTTGTCAGTGGACGCTGCATCCCTTCCATTAGGAGGTGGAAAAGGTGTAAATGAGCAACTTCAGCCGCAGCTCATCAATCCTTAAATGAAAACAGCCTTTTAATTTCTCTCTGCTGTCAGAAGTTCAGGGACCTGCAGGTAGAGATTTACATGTTCCAGGAATCATTATACAGCTCCAGAAATCATTGCACAGCTCCTCCAAAGTCAGCCGGAGGAGAAGGGCCTCACTCCTCCTCATTCCAGGCAGAATAACAAAGGTTCTGAAGAAACTTTAGAGCCATCTTGTGCCACTCCCAGCTTGGTGAGATCTGTGTGGGGCTTACTTTAAGTAAAGACCTCTCCTATCTATATGTATCATCATAAGGGAGCTCATCCACACTGCCTTGGCAGCACCTTTCAAGATTCACCCCTCTCCTCATATTATTCCCTCCCCTTCCCTGCAAAGATCCATATAACAAGGAAACCAGAAATTTTGGGGTGGAGGGACACCTCTTCCTTCCCTGGGCTCTGCTGCTGCAATGGCATCTCAGCAGGGCTGGGTCTGACTCCACCCGAGAGGGAGTTTGGGATGGAGTTCTGTATCCTTAATACTCCTTTCTTCTGTTTTTTTCCTGTTACTCATTAAATTAGAGTCCTAACTTCCAATCTCGGGTGAGGCATTTATTCTTTTTCTTTATTCCCCTTTTTATCCTCGTCTGGGAGGAAGGGAGGGGGGGAAAGGGGATAATCCTGCTCTGTGTTTCATGTGGGCTTGCCCTGAGCCTTAAATGAAGAAATCATGCTACAGCTTCTGCCAGGGCTGGACTGAGATTAAGTCACTCTGAGGAAGTCCTGGTCTCAGAGGAGTCCTGGATATCCCCTCTGGGCTGCCTGCACATGTGGCTATAGCTTCCCAGATCAAGCAAGGTATTTCCCAGTGATTCCAGCTTCCTGAGATCCAGGCTGGCCTCTCCCCTCCATGATGTCCTTTCTGAGAAACAGCTACTACCAGCATAGCTGGAGCAACACCATTGCCAAGCACCACCTTGAGAGCTTGTTCCCTTTGCTGTGGCTCTCCTACCAAAGCAGCTCCAACAGCATTAGCAGTGGGTGCCTTGTATTTGCTGCCATTTCCACTTCTACTGCCCAAAGCACCCCTCTTTGCTGCCAGCACCCCAACAAGTCCATGAGGACCACAGCATCCTGCCAACCTTCAGTGCAACTTTGAAATGGCTGGTCTTATCCTCTGATGGGTACCACCTATTGAAAACATGTCGGTTTCTGCCACTCCCCATGTGCTGGCATCTGCCCACATCTGTTTCTCCTCCTCCTCAATTCATCCAGGCACTGAAAGACCCTTCCTGAGGCACATGCTGGACCAGGGGGAACACAGGACATTCACCCCCATGTCAACACAGGCAAGATGTCTGCACCAGGGCATCGAGCACCCACTCTGATGGTGGTGCTGGGGTCACACACAGCAAGGACAGGACAACATCCCACCCTCTGTCCCATGGTGGCTGTGAGTGGGGCTGGGTCCCCAAAGGCACAGGGAACTGAGTAGCAGACCCAGCAGTGCAGGTCACTGTGTGGCTATCACACATCCTGTGACCTGGGGGTCACTCTCATCACCTGGCTGCTTATCTCAGCCCCAGAGAACCCAAACTAACCCATTTCCCAGAGTCTTATGGATAAAGCCTTAATCATCAGGCCAGGCTTCTTCCAAGAGTGTTTCATCATTGTTGGAACCAGCACCTCATCACCCAGATGGTGGCCGTCACTCCCATTTTACTCAAAACAAAAGCTTTGGGACATGATTCCACATCTGGGACCATGAAGGGGAATCACCTCAGAGTCCCAAATGATTGCTTCTCCTTGGTTTGATCACTAGAAGTACAATATTTTTTCTCTCTCCCTCTCACTGAGAAGGCAGCAATGCTCAAGCCCTTCTCAGCCCAGCCAGGAGAGCAGGAGAGGGGCGGAGAGATGCCCACTTTGCACAGGGTGAATTACCAGGCTGTCTGGTTTTGATAGATGTGCTCATGCTGTGGTGGCAATATGTCTGTCTTCCCAGGCACAGAGCTTTGGTTTTATGACCTGAAAACACCACGCCAAACAGCTTCTGAGCACCTGAGGATGAAGCCCAGCCAATCCCACGCTCATTGCTGTGATGGATAAAACCTTTTTAAAATGTATTGCCCTGCACAGAGCCCTCTTCAAGCCCCTTTGCAATGACAAGTGTTCCAAACCTTCCTTGCAGAAGGTGTGAGTAGCCCAACAACTACAAAGCTGTTGCCCTGTTTAGCCACCTAAAGCCTCAAAACACCATTGTAGCAGCTGGGGGGTAATGGCTCTGGCAGAGGTGGAGGAGAAGGAGAATTTTGCTCAGTTAATCATTAACATATTTAATGGAACAACTGGGACAATCCCAAGCACAAATCCAGTCTGGGGGATGGAGGGATCAAGAAAGACTTGGGGTTGCTGTGGGGAGAGAAGCTGGAGAGGAGATAGCACCATGCGCTGGTAGCCAGCAGCCACTGGAACCCTGAGCTGCACCCCCAGCAGCCTGGGCAGCAGGGCCTGGGGGGGATCCTGCTTCTCTGCTCCCAGGGCTCTGGGGAGACCCTCCTGCAGGGCTGGGCTCAGCTCTGGAGGTCTCAACACAGCAGAGCCAGGGAGCTGTTGGACTGGGGCCAGAGGAGCCCCAGCAATGCTGGGAGGGCTGCAACTCCTCTGCTGGGAGGCCAGGCTGGGAGAGCTGGGGGGTTCAGCTTGGAGAGGAGAAGGCTCCAGGAAGACCTTCTGGGGGCCTCTCAGGACTGGAAGGGTCCTGGCAGAAAGATGGGGACAGAGTTTGGAGCAGGTAGTGTAGTGACAGAATGAGGGGTAGCAGTTTTAAACTAGAAGAAGATAAATATTTAAACTAGATATAGGAAGGAACTCTTTCCTGGGAAGGTGACGAGACACTGGGATATGTTGCCCCAGAGGTGGTAGATGCCTCACTCCTAGAAGTGCTCAGCTCCAGGCTGGACAGGGCTCTGAGTAACCTGCTCTAGTGTGAGGTATCCCTGCCCATGGCAGAGGGGTTGGACTGAGATGATCAGTAAAGCCCCTTCCAACCCAGACCATCCTGTGACTCCATGAAGAGGAAACAGTACATCAGCTCACCTCCTTTCACAGATGACTAGCACAGAGAAGACTCCAGAGAAGGATGCATGTGCTATGGAGGAGGGATGCTGCAGAAACACCAATCAGACGCCGTCTAACAGGAATGGGTGAACAAATGGTGAACATGGAAGGTATAAAAAAAAACTTGTCCCCATGGATGTACCATTCTCTTTCTTTAAATCCTGCCTGTGAAACAGGTGACTTGAGAAAACCAGAAAAGAAAGCATGGGTGGTGTGAAAGAGGGACAAGAGACCATCTGTTCTGGAGCCTCACAGGTGGTTTGTGTTGGAAGGGATCTTAAAGCTCATCCAGTTCCATCCCCACTGCCATGAGCAGGGACACCTCCCATTAGAGCAGGGTGCTCAGAGCCCCATCCAGCCTGGGCTTGAGCACTTCCAGGGATGGAGCATCCACAAAGCTTTCCTGGAAAACCTGGGCCAGTGTATCACCACCTTCAGAGGGAAGAAATCAGCTAGAAAACTGCTCCTGGAGATTCTTGGTGTGGAGCAGCTTGAAAAGCAGTTCAGAGACAGCCTGCCAGACCACCACAAATAGGTGTGCAAGAGAGACAGGAATATATATGGGGAAAAAAAGAAAGGAAAAAAAAAAAAGAAAAAAAAAGAGAACAAGAGATAAAAATAGAACAGAGACAAAAGAAAGGTTAAAAGAGGGGAAAGGAGGAAAAAGAAAATGGGGGACAAAGGGAAAAAAAGAAATTAAAAGAAGGGAAGGAAAGGGAAGGGAAGGAGAGGAGAGGAAAGGAAGAGGAGAAAACAAAAATGGGGGAAGAAAAAGAAGGGAAGGGGAAAAAAGATAAGAGTGCAAGAAGGGGGGAAGAAGGGAAAAGGGAAGAAGAGGAAAATAAAAGGAAGGGAAAAGGAGAAATGGGGGAAGAGGGAAGGTAAAAGGGGGAATGAGGAAAGAGGGGGAAAGGAGGAGAAAAGAGGGGAAGATAGACAGGAAAGAAGGGACAAAAGGGGGGAAATAGGGGAAAAAAAGGAGGGGAAGAGTGGACAAAAAAGTGAGGGAGGGAGAAAAGTGGGGGAAGGGGAAATAAAGGATTAAAAAGGGTGAAAAAAGAGATTAAAAGTGAGGAAAAAGGGGAAAAAGGAGGGGAAATGGGGTAGGAGGGAGAAAAGAAAAAAGGTGGAGAGGAAAAAAAAAATATATATAGAACAAGAAAGGAAAATAAGAAAGGGAAAGAGAAAGCCATCAAGCAAGAAAAGACAAAGAACAGATAGTTTCCAGACACGAAAGGAACAAGCTCAAGCCATTTGGTTAAAAAATCCCAGCCCTCCCTAATAAGATGCCTAACAGTCTGTGAATTACACAGCCGTAAAAATTCTCCTTACACGTGACATTTGCTGGTGGGAATAAATCAGGGCTCGAAAACGAGGAGGTGCTTTGGAGTTCAGTGGGTGTTATCCCAACTCTAACTGCATTAGTGGTGGTCTGAAAGCAGGACATTGTCATTCAGACAGACAGACCATTCTCATAACCACTGGTAATTTGTAGGACGCATAATTTGCTGCTACCAAAATAGCACAGCATGTGGGGTTGGGGTTTTGTTTTTTTGTTTTGTTTTGGGGTTTTTCTCTTTTCCCCTCTTTTTTAGGATATAGTCGTGTCGTTTCTTTTGGCTCTCCACAAGAAATCTACACTGCACAAGCAGAGAAAGAATCTCCTATAAAACAGGTGGCCAAGCATCAGGGGGAAATACTTTTTTTTTTTTTTTAAAAAAAAAGCTAGTAAAATAAACAGCTGACAGAGAAAACAGAGATGAATTCAGCTTCTCAGAAACTCAGAAATGAAATAAGTTTAGACTGAGTGAATGCTGATTGAAAACACACCCTGCCACCACCTCTCTTGAGTTTAACAGGAGTTTTCATCTAAAAAAAACCAATATATTTAGGAAAAGAGGAGTCATCTGCTCAGGACTGATCTTTGCCAAGCTCACGGATGGGTGTAAAGCCAGGTGCCTCTGGCTAACCTGGCTGTTGGCTTCACATCAGCCAGACTGGGAGCTCATGAAAGGCAGGTTAAGATATGCTTGCTGTCTTAAAGCCTTCATCCCTGCCCTGTTATAATCACCCCCTGCCATCATCATCTCCCCGTCTGCACTGCACTTACGTGAAAGTTGAGATTTGGATCTGGTTGAGTTCCAATCTTTTAACTTTCCGTGGGTGAAAAATTAGGGGGCATCTCTCCTGCATGCTCCAAGATAACTCTCTTAGAGCATTGGTTATTTCATGGTGGAAAGTCACAAAAAAAAAAAAATATTTTGAAAGTTAAATAAATAAAATAATTTTTAAAAGGAAAAAAAATTTAAAAACCCACCCCAGAAAATAAATGCCTGTATCCCTACCAAAGCAAGAGGGTGGAGCCAGCACACCCTTATATTTAGCTTCAGGCAAAGCCTTAAAGTTGCAGTACATTTATTTTCCATGAATCACGTCAAAGCTGCAAGTTTAAAAAGCCACGAACTCGTGCTATTTGACCTGCTCTGTCTCTCGAACCGGGATTGTCATCATGGTGTTCTGTTTTTATTTTCTCAAGGTCAGGAGTTTTGGGTTGGATCAGAGACTTCAACAAACTCAGCTGATGTCACCTCATGTAAAGTGCAGTTTCCCACAACCCTGAATTACTGGAGTTTTTATACTTTTTTTTTTTTTTAATACAGCGGAAGAAAAAAAATGTAGTTATCAGGCAGAAATCACACCTCATAACAGTTAGAAATTGCTTAAGGGCTGGTTGCTGGTCTCAAAGGCTCCGAATTCATCCCATCACTACCTGCCCCATCAGCGCAACTGAGTCAAAGCCAAGGCCAAAACCCATCTGCAGAGGGCACGATCCCACACAAAGAGAGGCACGGAGAAGAAGGGAAGATGGGAGCTATGGAAAGGCACAGGGACCCACCTCCCACCCCTCCCAGAGGCCGCATCCAGTCCCAACCACCCCAGCACCTCCCTCCTGGCCGTTCAACTCGCTTTCATGCGATGCCAAGCGCCCGGGCGCTGTGGCAGATGCCGCGCGTTGAATTGCAGCCTCCTCTGCCAAAGCCTGGGGACAGCAGAAGGCTCGGCCAGCCCATAAAAATTAGCATCTGCACTTTGCCACTCGCACAGCTGTACCGTGACAGCGGGGTCTGGAGCCAGGGTTGTCTACGGGGACGTCACAGGGGAAAGGGAAACAGGGACGTCGCACCACTGACCTTCCAGGCATCTTTACAGAAGCTTCAGGGAAAGATCTTAAGAGGACTGAAGAGGAAATTTCATCTTTCTCAGTGTTTTCCCTTTAATTTAACAGCAAACCTGAATGCAGAAAGAGTATCTGAAAACCCTCCAGTGAAGCAAGCAATTTGCTTGCCCAGCAAGTACCTACAGAACTTGTTTGGTTAGTCATTCACTTATTTTCTCTTTATTCCACCAAAAAAAGTAATTCCCTCATCAGTTGTAACACCTGAGATAACCCACAACCCCTACCACGGGATTCCACATGCTCCAAGTGGCAGCCACTGCTTGGGTCCACCTTGCCTTAGACAACAAAACATGGAAGCATTAATCAAGCCCATGCTCCCCCACAAAAACCTGCCCTCGATTACAGCTCCCTTTTACTGACACTTCAGCAATAGGGACCCAAAAATTTATTTTTTTAATGCATTTTAAGAAGATATTGAAAATACTTCTTGTGGTCTCCCATGTAGGGACTGCTGTCCATCCCACAGCTCTCACCACAGGACAGGGAGGTCTCCCTCAGAAAGGCAACATGTTACCATGAGACTTGCCCCCCTCAGCCGAAATCCCTGCATCAGACCAGCAGGTAGGAGTGAAAAGTTATTTTTGTCTTGAGCAGAGATCTGGGATCTCCCTCTCTCCTGCACAGTGCCCCATAATATGACCTGATATCTACTCATTGGTAAAGAAGGAACATCATCATGGGCTCAAGAGCATCAGCCTTTGGAATGGTATCCCACACCTTCCCTCAACCCTTCCACTCCAGAGATTGGACTAGATGATCTTTAGAGGACCCTTCCAACCTAATGCATTCAATGATTCAGTGACATCCTAAGCACCAGCTGGAGAACCATAGAATGTTAGAATGGCTTGGGTTGGAAGAGACTGTAAAGATAATTCAGTTCCAAACCCCACTGCCATGAACAGGGACACCTCCCACTAGACCAGGTTGCTCAGAGCCCCATCCAGCCTGGTCTTGAATACTTCCAAACACAAGTTCTCCAGGCCACGTGTAATGAGGAGCAGGTTGATGAGCTGTAGCACAAGGTTGTGTCATGCCACAGTGACAGGCAAGACATGGCACGTCCAATACCTACACCAGATACAATTAGAAGTTGGTAATCAATTAATGATTCACACAACTGAGCAGCTTTTCTTGCCACACATGGGCCAGCTCTGGAGGGACACCATGAGAAAAAAAAAACCACCAAACCACAACGTATTGTGTCAATGTGCAGGCATTTGGAGGGGGCCCAACAGCACATCTCTTGACTGAAAAGGGATATTTTTGTTTGTTTGTTTTGAACCGTTGCTTGCCAGTCCAGGACCTCACGCTGGGCATGTGTCCTAGCATACAATTTGCCTGACAGATGCTCTTTCCTCTTACTAATTTTTGAAACAAAGTGGATACTGAATGAGGTCCTTTGAGGTAGGCAGGGGCTTCAAATATGGCCACCATCAAGCTAATTCTGTCTCCAGTGGATGGAACAGCACATGCACGCTGGGCAAAAAGCTCTTCACTTGGTGTTTTTGTTTGGTTGTGTTTGCTTTGCTTTTCTTGAATAACACAAAAATGAAAGCATTAGAACAATGGTGAATGCCCTCAAAAATCCCTTCCCTGTTAAGGTCAAACCTTGTGCTGGACTCCAGCATGCAGAAAGGCCAGTGTGGCACCAGAGATGGGCAAACCACCTCACTGGGTCGAGTGGTAGCCTTATTCAGGCCCAGTGCATCACGAGTCAGCCAGTCCTTTCCTCTCCTAGCCCAACTGTGCTATGGTCTCCAGCAGAAAGAAGGGGAGGACACCATGTAAGAGTTGGATAATCTACAGGGAACCACAACACATCAACATCTGCGCAATGGGACGAAACACCTTCAGAAATGTCTATCCCCATACTTTGCTTTTAACAGTGGCTGACATGGGATATACAGGAGAGAGGTACAGAAGCATGAACATATGGAGATGCTTCCTTCCCACTCAGCCTGACAGCTGCTGACAATCCATCCACCTATGAGAAGTTCTTCGGCAGGAGGATGCATCTGAATCCTAAAGCTAGCCCCCCTCACCGAGCCTTGAATTTGTCTAATTGCTTTTTGAACCTTTTTATACCTTTGGCCTCCAAGACACTTGGTGCCAACAAGCTCCCCAGTTTAGTTACACACTGTGTGAAAAAACTTATTTCCTTTTGTTTGCTTTAAACCTGCTGCCAAATAATTCAATTTCACAGCCATTCGTTTCTGGGTTAGCACAAGACAATGAACAAACCCTTCCCTGCTGCCCTTCTCCACACCACTCATGGTCTGATATTTCTGTCTGTATGACACCTGCAAGGGAAAGGTTTTTTACATCCCTGAGGTGGCCTCATCCACTGAGCCTCTCTTCCTATGGAAACTGCTCCATTTTTTCCACCTCCATCACTCCTGTTTTGGGCTGCACACTGTCCAAGATGTTCCTGCAACATGAAGCCCAGACACGTGTCTCATGTTCTTCTTTTACTCTCAACAGCTTTTAACATTCCATTTGCCTTTCTGACAGCGACTGAGATTTGAGCAGCCCTCCACAGCAATGCTGAGATATTTGCCCAGCTCTCTGTGGTTTTAACTACCCGAAATAATTTACTACAGGTGGTAAATATTGTCATCTCCCTGGTCACCTGCTTTCAGATAATTTATGAATCTGTTGGACAGCTCAAGTACTACTGAGCATCCCCATAGGATTCCCCTGGTAGCCACAGTGAAAAATGAACATTTCTTTCTTTCTCCTGTTTTCTAGATTATTTTCCATCTTCTGACCCCTTTTTGTCCTCCATGCTTTCACAGTCTTGACTCTTTATTGAGCTCCTACCTTCTTTTGGACTCCCATCCCCTCTCTGGCCTCTGCCTTTACTCAGCATCAACTCTGCCTCATCCTCCCACCACTTCCTGTTCTTAAACCCTCTTTTGGGTCTCTATGCTTGCTCACCTAAGACCAACTATGTACATCCCAATAGGGGTCTTCACACTCCTGCCTGCTGCTCACACAGCCCAGGGCATAGTGGTGCAGATCACCTTCTCCTCAGGCATAACACTGAGCCTCCATGTTGATGTTCCCCAAAACCTCAAAGCAAAGATGGAGCCAGAATGCTTCATTCCCCTGGAATTGTACCTGAGGTCTGTATTGGAAAGGGGATTCCAGAACACGTCTGTGCTGGGATGACGTCTCTTATCACCTGTATCAGAATGATCCTTCAACAGACATGTTCTAAAGACCAAGAGAGCCCCAAGCAGTCTGTGTGCTGCTCAGATATCATACACGTTTCTAATTGAAAGGCTTGGCTACCTGGGAGAGGACTCCCGAGGACTGAAGGCTTCCTTCAAGCAGAAATTCAAGGCACAACTCAGAACTCTCCACCCAGACATCCTTAAGCTTTGGGGCTCTGGACATCTGGCTCTAAATTTTGCATCTTGCAACTGTGATCCCTAGACAGCCAGATGGCTGCAGAAAAAAAAAGTATAATCATCCTTCAAGTCCTACCCACAGTAAAGCTGTAACATCACTGCATCTGCAGCAACTCCCAAAACAGAGGGTGGGACTCAAGTCCACAGTGGGATAAAAAATCCATCCTGTCAGGTCAGAGAGAGCAAGACAGTGGTCAGATCAGGGGCAAGTTTTCACTGAAATTAATTGCCCAGAGAGGTGGTGGCTGCACCATCCCTGGCACCATCCCAGGGGAGGTTGGATGGGGCTCTGAGCACCCTGCTCTAACTGCAGATGTCCCTGCTCCCTGCAGGAGTGTTGGACCAGATGACCTTGAAAGGCCCCTTCCCACCCAAACCAGTCGGTGACTCTGTGCCTGTGCGTGTGCACACACACACGTGCGGGCGGCTGCTCTCCTAAGTAGGACACTGCGGTCGTAAATCGCAGTGCTCGGTGTGGCACAGGGCAGGGCAGCATCTCCAGCTTCCTCCGTCCCCCTTGATATTTATGTTACCACCACCCGTGTTCATTTCTTTTTTTGCTGACTGTGCTGGCTTGCCCTCCCCCTGCCCCGGCATGCCCTCGCTCCACCTGCTGCAGGATTTTATTCATGATGCTTTGCTGGCTGAGGGAGGAGAAAGCAGTCTCTTATTTTTTGCTTCATTCCTCTCCTCTCTCCCCTCGGCTTCAAAATACTTTCAAGCAACTCCTCCTGCTACCCACAGGTAGTGTCCCTCGGCATTACCTCAGGTAAAACGACTCCACGCCAAATGCTGCTCCTAAATCTTAAACCCTGATACCAAACCAGCACTGCTGGAGCATGTTGAGTACAAGAAAACTGGCTGATAAAGATCAGGAGCTCAGTCTACAACCAAAAGAGATCTCACCATCAAAACCATGGTGCAAACCTCTTCCAGGGAAGACTAGCCTGCTGTAGGCAGCAGGGTGGGGGGCCAGAGCTGACATCTCATCACTGGGCTACCCAAAAATGGACTTGAAGCCCCACAGCCACCCTTAGGAGTACTAGTGATCCAGGAAATCCAGGGATGGACCACAGCATCTCCACAATCGAGTCCCACGAGCCAGCCTTGCTTTGCGCATGACTTTTTTCCCAGCACAGGAGCTCCAGGGTGATGCCTGGACATTTCAAAGCCACTGTCAAGCACAGCCATTGCTGAGCTACCCAAGCTCCATCTGCCTCCCCTTCCCCCACAATCTACCATCAGCAAAGACTAGGGAGTTTTCCAAAAAGCATCTTGGGAAGAATAATGTGCTCAACTCTAATTTACCTGGGTGGGAGTTGGGCACTTCACACCATCAGTCCTCTCAGAAATTCCAGCTTTACTTCTACAGTGAAAAGGAAATATTTTTCTACAGAGGGGTTATAAGATGTTGCCGTAGTGGCATGCGTGGGCGTGCACTAAGATATTATCTAAAAGCCCAGCTCTGCAAGGATACACATAAATCACTTGACTCCCATGAAGACAGCAAGAACAGTCATAAAATGACCTGAGTGCTGAGATCAGACCCACCCAGACAACATCAACATGTGCCACTGCGGTATAAAAGAGAGAGAAAGAAGAGATGACGCATAAAGTTTTATTCCACCTCATGGTCAGTTTGCTTCTGCATTGAGGATGCTTTTCTGCTTCAATACAACATTTACTAAACCCTGCTTAACTCCTCACCAGTGCAATAAAAGGTGCTGCATGGGTGCTGGCTGAGCATCCCCACACTCTCCTTGGTGTCCCCCTCTCCCTGGGACAGTGGAAGGGACATAAGTCACCCCAACTGCTGGCAATGCCTTTCCCACCCTTTTAAGTCTTTGCCTCTGTCTCATCTTCCACAGGTAGATAAAAGAGCAACCAAGCAGCTGCACATTACTTGCTGATCAGATATGTAAGCAAAGGAGGTGAGTCTGCCATTCAGAGAGACCTGGACAGGCTGGAGAGTTGGGTGGAGAGGAACCTCATGAAGTTGAACAAGGGCAACTGTTGAGTCCTGAACCTGGGGAGGAACAACCCCCTGCAACAGTACAGGGGAGAGGGAACCTGCTGGGAAGCAGGTCCACAGACAAGGACCTGGGAGTATTGGGGTAAAACAAGTTGCCCATGAGCCAGGATCCATTCCTTCAGGTCCAGGAAGGCCAATGGTGTCTCCTGGGGTGCATGGAGAAGAGCACGGCCAGCAGGCAAAGAGTAGTTCTCCCTGCCTCTACTCTGCCCTAGTGACTCCAGACACCTCTGGAGTGCTGGGTCCAGTTCTGGGATCCCCAGTTCAAAAGAGACAAGGAGCTACTGGAGAGAGGCCATTGGAGGCTGGGGAGATGCTGAGGGGCTGGAGCATCTGTGTGGCCAGGCCAGGCTGAGAGCCCTGGGGCTGTTGAGCTGGAGCAGAGCAGCCTGAGAGGGGAGCTGAGCAATGCTGAGCAAGAGCTCAAGGGCCCTGAGGGGCAAGAGGATGGGGCCAGACTCTTGTCAGTGGTGCCAGGGACAGGACAAGGGGCACTGGGCAGAAACTGGCAGCCAGGGGGAGCAAGTTCCTTGGTGTGAGGGTGTCAGAGGCTGTCCCAGGCTGTCCAGAGAAGTTGTGGAGTCTCCTTGTCTGGAGAGATTCCAACCCCAGCTGGCCACTGGGATCCTGGGCCCCCTGCTTTGGGTCACCCTGCTGGAGCAAGGGGGTTGGCACCAACTGATCTCCAGTGGTCCCTTCCAACCCCCACCACGCTGGGACTCTGGTCACAGGAATCAGGGGTTAAAGATGAGGAAAGCAGGGAGGCAAAAACTCATGTTGGCCTGCAACAGGATGGAGTGGTTAGAGAGAGGATGCAGAAAGGAGGTGACACCCTTGCTGAAGCTTTGTTTAGAGACTTGCAGGCTTCCAACCCTCACTTCCCACCCCCGCACATCAGGAAAAGGCATCCACCCCCTATTGCTCTGTCGATGGATGTGGCTGGGGAAGACACTGGGAAATCACTGCAGGGAGGAGGTCACCAGCACTCACGCACTCTGCATCACTGCCCAGCTCCCACAGCGGCGCTGGAGACCTCTGGTTTGGTCACCATCCCCACCAGCACCGAGCTAAAATGGGTTTCAAAGCATGCAGACAGATGGATGCCCCTTCCACACGTTAGCATTTAGAGGTGGGCTCTGTGCCAGCTGCGGGGGGACAGCCGAGCCCCAAGTGGCACACAGTGAGATTGTCACAAGCAAATGGCATCTTGTTTGGCAGAAAATACACCAGTACGAAGTAAATGTGTTGAAAAAAAAAAGAAACAAAACAAAACAAAATGCTGGACCACAGCTGAACCCAAAGCATCCCAGGCCAGCTCCCAGCTGCAGCTGCTCTGGCACTAACAGCCCTCAAAATAAAAGCTTTTGAGCTTTATTTTTTATATTCTTCCTTCTCAGGCAGAGTGATCCTGGCTTACCTACTCCCTCAGCCCTGGAAGCACACACACATCACCTCTGATTTCCCCCATAGCTCCTCCATGCACTCATTACGTGGGAACAATTAAGCTTTGCTCTACTTTTCCATTAACACAAGCAGCCCTCAGCCATGTCTGATGAACTAACAAGTGTTAGGCGGTGTGTTTTTTTCACCCAATTCAATATTCAACACCTGCCTGGCTCAGACACATGCAAAAGGTTCAATTCCTTGGTGCCTCACAGTCAAACATCAGTCTGGCTGCTTCTTGTCCTTGCTCTGCAGAAGCTGAGGGACAACGTGAGATGCCAGACAGCTTGGAATGTGGTCCAGGATTTACCTTAGGAGTGTCTGGCTGTGGAGAGACTGCAACCACACTTAGGATTCACTTGTTAAAAGCATCACCCCTGCCCAGAAAGCCTCGGAGGATGGGTGGCAATCACATTGCATGGTTCTACCATCACCAGATTCATCGCTGTCTAGTAACACTCAGGTCATGAGTAGTGTCTCTAGCAAGTTATTTATTCTCAAGGTGTTGCAAATTCTTCCTAAACATCAAATTTCAGCCTCAGCCACCTCGTAATTCAGGAATGACTGGAGGGAGATACATAGACAGAGAGCCACATCTCAGATTCTTTCCTTGGAAGTCTGGCTAAAATATGGTGCATGCCATCATGGATTCAGTGTATTGATTGAACATGCAATCAGTGCAAACATGAAAGAAACATGATGCTAACAGGCTTTGGGAGACTTAATCTATTCCCTCTGTCACTCCAGACACTGAAATAACAATCAAGAAAAGTTAGTCTAGATTGACCAGGGGAAAGCCACTGAAAGCTGAGCTCCTCAGTGAAGCATTTTGGTAAGTGGAAGGGATGTTCATCCTTTCTTTTACTGTTTCAGGCTACCTGCAGACTCAGGAAGGTGCTGCTGCACTTGCATCTACAGAGGCAGTTTTGCAGTCATAGTGGTTAAGGATTCCTTTGGAGCTTGGTTTTGTAAAGAAGCGACCTGAATATGACACATGTGCTTCTCTGCATCTACATTTATCAATACATCCCCTGCCCGGGGCATCATCTCCACTCCAGTTTGAAAGGGAGATGTGATGATAGGAAGTTATGAAGCTCATAAAGGCTTCATGAAAATGAGGGACATCATCAGTCAAGAACCAAGGATACCATATTGGAAACAGCAGGGTATGAACCAGAAGAACACAAGAAGAGACATCCAAAAAGTGATGACCAGAAGTACCACAGAACCCGACCAAGCCCAGCAGCTGGAGTGAACAACCTGGATTTCAACCCTTTCCTCTGCCTCACACTTCTTTTACCCCGCTCTAATCCTCTTTCCCTACACCCCTCTCCAGCCTGCTGCATGTGGTGACTGTAATTAGGGATCTCCTGGCTGTCACGCAGCCACAGCACCTCCAGGTACTTAACTTCTTTTAATCTTGCTTCATGTTTCAGTCCCTGCATCCCACTCGTAATGTCTGCTACTCTTCTTCCATCGCCCTCTGATTCATCAGTAGCCATGTCAGGCTTTGACCTCCAATTTTCTAACTGCTCAGCTAAACCACTCTGCCACTGGCCCCGTTCCTGCCTTTGTTAAAGACGAGGGGGGAGCCTCATTTGCTTTCTTTTTTTTGATCATCACTTCACTTCTGTGGTGTGCCCTCTGCTTCCCTGTCTCGAAAACCCATCAACCAGTCCCGTTTGAGACTGGCACTGGGGCTGTTGTTACCTTTAACAAGAGGAAATTATGGTTAATGCTTCATTTTAATTCCCACCCCCCACAGCCCCCCCAACAACGCACCCCCCCTTTCCTTAATTTTTATTTTTTTTTTAATGGCTTTCCCAGAAAAAGCTGCTTTGGCTGAGCACTGCCACCTGAATGCTAATGAACGTCGACGGGACTCAGAGTGTCTGCCTCCCTGCCAGACATCAAATTGATTTTCAAATTGCTTTGATGACATAAGGTGGTTGTACAGTTTGGACCCCTGTGATTACCTGAGCGTTTATCTCATTTGGCTCTTCCACTCTCCTTCTCTAAAATAACCCAGGCTGCTGGATTGGACCTTTGTGATGGAGATTGTGGACCCCCCAGGCTGCCGCCAGCCCACAGGAGCCCAATCTAAATTTGGACAACCTGGATACTGCTCCTGGCCAAGCCCCAGCAAACAAGAGTGTGGAGGCCAATTTGCAGCTGAACCTCAACTACATCTTTAGCCCTTTGCTTCTGGAGGACAGAAATAAAAAACCCAGAGAGGTTACAGATGTCCCACTCCTGGCACCATCCCAGGTGAGGTTGGCTGGGGCTCTGAGCACCCTGCTCTAGTTGCAGGTGTCCCTGCTCCCTGCAGGGTGCTGGATCAGATGATCTTTACAGGTGCCTTCCCACCCAAACCAGTCTGTGATGCAAAAACTGATCATTCAGTGCTAGGGAAGGGTCTTGGGTGTCTGGTGAAATTACAAAATAAATTTATCTTGGGGAAATTAGGCTGCTGTGTGTGGGCCAGGACAGCATCTAATCTATGGGCTCATGTCTTCTCCCTGGCCAAAAGTGTGAGGTTGAAGAAGAAAGGGCAATCAGAGACCTGGAGGATGTACTGAGGAGCCAGGAGATCCCCACAGAGAAATATCAGAACTCAGGCACACTTGTCTCTCCTTCCAAAACACTCATCTTCTGAGTGGATGCTGGATGGGAAGGAGGTGCAGCTGACAGAAGAGAAACGTGATTCAGAGATGGCTGAGACCTCTCCTCCACCAGCAAAGACCCAAAGCTGAGGAGGGAGAGGAACACAGCCTGCCAAAGGGAAATCTGAGCAGCGCATCGCGCCAGGAACCGGTTTTAGATCCATGGGAAAGGGCAGCAGAGCCGGGTGGCAAAAAAAAACCCAACACAAACCCCAACATATAACCCCATGCCATTTGTAGGATAGGTGAACGCTCGTTTTTCCACCGAGCCTGAATCCACTGCCCAATGAGAAAAGACCAAGTCAACAAGTTCACTCCAGCCAGCTGGATGTGAGATGTCCTCTCTGCTGGCTGGTCTTAAAGACTCAGTGGAAATAAAAACACAATTTTCTGCAGGCTGAACTCAGCCTCCAAATCCACACAGGTCAGAGACTGGGGTGAGGGGGAGTGAAGGGAAATACGAACCGCTTGCATTAACCTGTGGGTAATATAAGCAATGGCCCCAAAGATAGTATTCCTGCTATTCCCACGCACGGCTGTATCTTGGTACACGCCAACAGCTGGAATGCGAGAGAGGCTGGAGCGCGATTTATGGAGTGCTTTGTGACCCCGAGGGATGAGGGGAGCAGCAGGATAGTATTTATTATTACTATTTAACATTAAAAGGAGTGCCGCTCCTCGGTGGTTTACATTTCTAGGACACTTTTCAGCTCAGAAGATAACAGAAGGATCCCACAAACAAGGGGGATGGGGAGGGAATGAAGCAAAATCTGGCTGCTCACTCTACTGGCTGAGATGTAGATATATATCTGATACAGATATAGATAGTAGAGATAGATAGATAGATAGATAGATAGATAGATAGATAGATAGATAGATAGGAACCAGATAAATTCAAATCACCTTTGGTATCAGCAATTTCCAGTCCCATAAAACACCCTCCTCCCCCGACTTCTGACACCCTGCCGTGCCCATGGGGAGAAATGATCAGCGTTTAGCAGCAGCATTTCTCCCTCTGCTTTGTGAGCACTCCCCATCTGCACTATATAAAGAAAAAATAAATAAATCACAGGCACCCTAAATAGACTCAAGGGTGGGGGTTATTTTCAGCCAGACAAGACAGAGCTCCTTCGGCTCACTCATTGCTGTGTTTGGAGAAGGATCGCTAAGACACGGGTCTGACTGCCCTGAAGACACAGACTTATTGCCCAAGATAGTGGATGGGAAGATGCCAGTGTTCACAAATGCTTCACACCTGCCCATGGGTGTGTGGGAGCAGGGTGCTCCTCCCCAGGTGATATCTCGGGAGATATTGATAGAAGATGAAGTGAGGACATCCTTCCCCTCTGCACCTAGGGGTCTGGGGAGATGCCCTTCAGTGCTGGGTCCAGCTCTGGAGGCCTGGAGACAGGGAGCTGTTGGAGCAGGGCCAGAGGAGCCCCAGCAATGCTGGGAGGGCTGGAATCCCTCTGCTGGCAGGCCAGGCTGGGAGAGCTGGGGGCGTTCAGCCTGGAGAGGAGAAGGCTCCAAGGAGACCTTCTGGGAGCGTCTCAGTACTGGAAGAGGTCTCTCAGAAAGATGGGGACAGAGTTTGGACAAGGGCCTGTTGGGACAGGACAAGGGGGGGATGGTTTGGAACTGAAAGAGGGAGTTTGAGACTGGAGAGGAGGAGAAATGGTTGGTGCTGAGGGTGGGAGAGCCTGGCCCAGGCTGCCCAGAGAGGTGGTGGCTGCCCCTGGCACCATCCCAGGGGAGGTTGGATGGAGCTCTGAGCACCCTGCTCTATTTGCAGATGGCCCTTCTCCCTGCAGGGGGGGTTGCACTGGATGACCTGGAAAGTTCCCTTCCCACTCAAACCATTCTATAGATTCTATTATATTTGTGCAAAGTCCTCCAGCAACAACTTGCAAACCCTTACCCATCAGCTACTCACAGAAAACAGCTCCAGGGTGACAATTCAGTGTGTCTGCACAATTCAGTCCATACCAGCAAAGCAGAAGAAGAACAATCATGTAGAGCAAGTACATTATTACATTATTACACCATCAGGTACCCAAACCACTTCTAGACCCTATCCAAAGTCAGCTGCTGGTGCAGAAAATCTCTTCAGCACCTAAAAATGAATTTTGTCTTGCGCCCTACAGCTACAAGTCACCTTTTCCAGACATGCTTGATTCCCGTATGAATAACAGAAAATGCTGTTTCCCCACATATGGGCAGCCATCTGAAAGCCCTGCTACACCAACAGGTAGGCACAACCAAGCAGACATCTGTTGACATCTCCCCGTTGCTGTCTTGCTGTTAAATGAGATTATAAATAATTAAATAAATAATTAAAAATGTCTTGCTTTGGTGCTAGTCCAGTCTATTTTGAAAGCACAGCAAAATCCTCCGGAGCTCAGCAGCACAGACTGAAGCAAGTAATGGGAGAAGAGAAAATATGAACTCAAGTGTATCCCCTACACCACCCCCCTTCCTCCAGCAAACAGCAACGCCATGCTGTTAGTAATTAAAGAAACAAAGGCCATGGGGATGCTGCCATCACCCTGCACATGGATTTTCCCGAACCTCAGCTTTGGATGACAGCTACTAGACCCACGCTGACCAAAATGTTCCTCCAGAGCTTTGAGACCATCCATCTCCCGTGTCGTGGCACTGAGAGCTCCGAGTTGCCGGTGGGCACTGGGACGCTCCAGTGACTCCAGTGGAATTGCTCACCCCTCCCCACATCCCACCCTCCTCTGACTTGCTCAGAGGATACGTTTGGAATCATCTCCTTTTCATTAGGGTAAAGGAACTCAACGTGTCCAACCCTGCCCTCCGGTGTCCTCAGCTCCCCTCGCTGGGGACACTGCCCGTGCGAAAAGCCCGTCGGTCTTTTGGCAGGAACAGGCTGGAGTGACTGATAGCATGACAACAGACTAGCAGCATCCCCCCTTCCAGATTGCCAAAGGGTGGTTGAAAGAGTGGAAGGGGAAAAAAAAATAGAGTGCAAAGGATTTCATGCTCTGGTTTGGAAATTCAGCAGCATTTTCAGGGTAATTGCTGGACAAATGTTATTTTTTAAAATCTCATCTGATTCCTCCCTATGGAATATCACACGATTTCCTCCAGAACCCAGAATAAAATTAGCAAAGACTTACTGAAATGCAAAACTTGCGTTGTTTTTTTTTTTTTGTTACTGATTCTTCTCACCGAGGGGAATGACTACAGCAGAAAGGAGCCAAAGATTGGAACGAGCTGGAGGGCTGATCCTCAAAGATCAATTAAGCCTCTTGCATCCCTCATTTTGATGATGTTCCTCCCTTGGCTCCAGCAGGCAGCATGACACATCCCCTGCCCAAAATGCTACGGAAAGAGTGTGTGTTATTGCTTGCAGAGAGGGTACATCAAGATCAATGGCTTGCTGCAGTCCCCATGGTCTCACTCCATCACCAGAGAGGTGGAAATGAGCCCTGCTATGTCTTACATCACCAAGTCACCCGCTGAGACACCTCTCTGTAAAAAGGAGCATTGGGATCTTCTCAATCCTGATCAATATCTCAAGGGTGAGGCTAAAGAGGATGGGTCCAGACTCTTGTCAGTGGTGCCCAGCAACATGACAAGGGGAACAGGGCACCAACTGGAACCCGGGAGGTTCCATCTGATCAGGAGGAGAAAGTTCCTTGGTGTGAGGGTGTCAGAGGCTGTCCCAGGCTGCCCAGAGAGGTTGTGGGGTCTCCTTTTCTCAGGGAATGCAGTGGTTTAGAATCACAGAACAGTTTGGGTGGAAGGGACCTTTCCAGGCCATCCAATCCAACCCCCCTGCAGGGAGCAGGGCCATCTGCACCCAGAGCAGGGTGCTCAGACCCCCATCCAACCTCCCCTGAGATGGTGCCAGGGATGGGGCAGCCACCACCTCTCTGAGCTTGGTGGGCTCTGCTAGGACAAAGCTCCATGAGCTGTGGTGCTACTTCCCTACAGTGCCTCATCACCTCCTCCATCCCTGCAGTGATCCTGCAATAGCTTTTGGCCACAGGGTTATTTAGGACCTTGCCTTGAAGCCCAAGATTGCCAGCCTAGGCTGGGATGCTGCACTGGGCACCACAGGCATCCTTATATCCCTGTCATAAAATCCTGCTATTAGGGTGTATTTATTTATCAGATGTTAATGGGCTGCTGTATATATTCTTGCATGTTTTTTCCAACAATGTTTTTCAGCATTTCCAAACCAGGTTGCTCTGAGAGCTGGAAGGGGGCAATTTTTATTTATTTTTTTTTTAATTTGTTTTATTTTTTTTTTAATCTGGTGACATTTCACATTTGTGCTAAAAGTTGGAGGAAAATGGTTTGGCCGATGAGAAACAGATCTGGGGGAAAGGGTTTGGCAACATGAAAAAAAAAAAAAAGGCAAAAAAAAAGCCATGTTTTGTTTGAATCAAAATGAAATGTCTTTGATCACTACAAGGTCTCACTTAACCTTTCCTCCTCCTAACTGCAAAATGCCATTTCCAAACTAAAAGTTGAAAAGCTTCATTGAGAAGATGTCAAAAAGGGAATGTTTTGGCCTTTCCAAAAATGACACATTTCATTTCAACATTTCAAATGAAAATGCCTGGACATTAAAAATAAACTACACACACACACACACCCCTCGGGGATTTTCAGTGCATCCAGTTGCCAAATTCAACTTAAGTTTATGAATAGTCCAGGCTTTCCCAAATTCACCTTTCTAATTAATTTAACACTGGAAATTCAGTTTGGTTTTATTCCAGACTGTGATGCTGAGACCCCTTATAGGTGACCCGGCCTCTGTACATCCCCAAAACTTGATCTCCAGCCAACGTCTCAAGCCTAGAAATATTTACATCTTATGAAAATATTATATAGGAAGAGAATGGGTTAGCCTATGACCTGACAACAGCCTCTCAAATTATTTTAACATGTGCTTCTCTCCTAATATACTGCTGTCATTCATGGGGATTAATGGCTGGTATTAATCACCCGATTTGAAGGCATGGGAGAAAACTACCTCCCCGTGCACAAGACAGAGGGAACATTATTTATTTGCTAGCACTAACATATAATAAAAACAATTTCTCAGTAGATCTCTCCTCACATACACAGACAACCATGTCAAGCTGTGAGTGATTTGCCAGGCTTTGGAGGCACGACAAAACCAGCCGACAATGACAACCAAGGGTATTGTCTCACAAGCCCTCTTCAGATGAGAAATACTCACTCGGAGGAGCACATCCATCACACGAAGGCCTTGGTGAAGGTTTCTGAGGACATGAGAGTGGTCACATCCACGCTTGTTTTCTATTAGACTGGTGGTGTGACTGGGCAGAGCCCCCGGGGCAGCTGCAATGAGTGCTGAGAACATGGGATGCCCCACCACTAGAAGTTACCATGCTCAGTGGTTCCAAGTTGGCTTGGATAGGCAGTGATTAAAGGAAAAATTGCACCATTAGGCTTTAAGATGACACCATTCTGGTGTGACCTTGCTGGGTGGCTGATGGACCAAAGTGCTTTTGAGTCAGTCAAGGCCAGGATAATCTGTCCCTAAGCCTCAGCAGTAGGGTACCACCTTTTTCCAGTGGCAAGAAATCTGAATATAGGGTCCCTTGACATTAGCAAAACATTACCCTCATTTTGCTGTAACAGCTCAGGGGAGTGTTTTGCCCTGTTTTCACTTCTTCACACCATAATTTCCTTGGATCAAAAGAACTTAGCACCAAAGACAAAGGGGAGAGCAGGACAGACAACCAACCTGCCTAGGACAGACAACTATCCTTCCTAGGACAAACAACAAAACTCCCACTCCCCTGGATTTCTAAAGGCCTAAAAGACTCAAAATATCCTCACTCCCTCCATCAAGACCCTGAACAGGGCTACAGGAGGACTGAACAACTCTCTTCCAGCGCGAGCTCTGCATTGAGCCACACACTGAAGAATAACTTACATGTTTATATGCCTTGCTTGCACAGCACGGTGCTTGTAGGCTGGAGGCTCAAGTTCCTTCCTTTGATTCACTCCTTGAGTGAGTCGAACTATTTATTTGAACTCGAATCCACATGAGGTGCAGAACAGCTCAGGCTTCGGCTCAATGCCAACTGCCCTCCCATTGTCCACCATATAAAAGCAGGTATCCCGGCACGGTCACAAGAGGTATGAAATACAGAAGATGACAAAACACTGCTTTTATAAGACAGCTGCAGGGGAAAAAAAAAAAAAAAAGAATTAATGCAATAGAAAAAAAAAAATAGATCTGTATTTTGCTTTTCTCTCCTGTTGCCCTTTCTCTGGATCCCTTTGCCTCTTTCTGAGGTTAGGGACAGGAGAAGAACACACCTTTTCACATTCAACCTTCCCCCACTCTCCATGTATTTCTGTATTTAAACCACAACTTTCTGCAGATTTTTAACTCCTGGTTCCTGAAGGTCAGCCAAGATCCCTTTTTATGTGAAGTTGGCTCCTCACCTGCTGAACTATGAACAACAACAACAAAAAATTAAAAAGCATCCTTAGGGGAAATGCAGAGCTCCTTGGAATAGAATACTGGATGGAGGCTGCTCCTTTTCTCCAGACTCCTAAACAGAACACCTTCTGGTATAAAGTCAGATCTGGGCTTTTCTTCAACAAGAATGAAAACCAAGACAGTGAAGGAAATACTCTTGAGTTTGCCAGTGTGTGTTAATAATGGACCAATGTGCTAATTACCAAGATGATGCACATGCAGTCTTGTGGGTGTCAAGGGTTAGGGCTGGGTTAAGAACTAGAGAAATGACAGATGCTCTCTGTTAACCTTCTCCAAAGGGACAGAGAAAGGGAAAAAGGGAGAGAGACTTGTGGGATGGAAAAGAAAAATAAAACAGCCTTAAGGAAAATAACAACAAAATGCAATATATACAAATATATACGAAGTTAATATTGAGCACAACCACCCTGATGGCAGTTATGTCACTGCCACCACTGGTGCTGTGGAGCAGGCACTGGGAGAGTCCAGGCTGGACTCAGTGGCAGATGGGAGCTGTGTTCAGGAGCTGGATTCTGGGATCAGAGTCAAGAAAACATAGATCCATTGAAGGCAAAATGGACAGAGTTCTCATCAGATGCTGGACATGGAAGAAGAGAGAATTTAACCATTGTGATGCCTCAGCTTTGTACTGAACATGACACATATAGGATGGAAACCCTTGCTGGTCAGTTTAGGGTCACCTGTCCTGGCTGCTCCTCCCCACAGGTGCCACCTTTCACTGTCTGCACCCCCAGCATGGTGCAGAAGAGCCAGTAGTGGCCTTGGGATGCACAGGAGTGCGATTCAGCCAGAGCCTCTCTGCACCCCAACCCATGGCAGTGACTCGGCACATGGGGTGTTATCCCTGCTGGGGATAACCAGGGAAAATCTGTCCTGACCCACAGACAGTGCAGGGGCTGAACAGAGACTGAGCTGGAAACTGAGAACACCGAACAGAATCAGCTCTGTTCTAGCTCAGACCAGGACACAAGGCAAGATGCAAAGGAGTGTCATCAAGGAAGAGCTCCAGGCTTTGGGAAAGGAGTTGCTGGATCCACATTTCGAGATGCCAGGTATTCTCTAAATGTGCTTTTCTTGTAAGCACCATCTGATGAGCTCTGCTCAAGATTCCACCCAAAAAACAACAGCCCCCCGGAGTATAATAGAGCACAAATGGGCTCTAATAGGGGACCTGGATGTTGCATTAGCATGGATCCACTCAGCACTTAAATTGTGGGAGGCTCCTGAAAATCCCTCCCTTTTCCCCACTGTATCAGTGGAAGGTCTCCAGAAATTTGCATTCAAACAAGAGTTGTGGAATGAACTGGACCTTGCATGGAAGTATCTTTTCATGACCTCATCCAAACAGCCTGAGCCAAGCCATGCTCCCTCTTCCAAGAGCTGCTGTTGGCGTGGTGGGATCACTCACAATGAAAACTGCACTTTTTCAGCTTCCACAGCCCGCTTTCTTAGTCATTTATTTCCCAAACACCTGCCGTCTGTAAGGACGATGCTTCTCCCCTGTCAGAGCCTATAACCATCACTCAAATCCTATGGTGTCTCGCAAAGGTTGAGTGGAAAATGAGAGCTGAAACTTCCAGGGTAGGTATCTGAAGCGTTCCTTTGAGGAGGGGATGTGGATTAACTGAAAGGGAAATAAATAAGCACTAAGGTCCCAGCTTGCTGCTGGTGTGAGTGGGTGCAAATCACAACAAAGAGCCCAGGCCACATCACACTGTCCCTCTGCAGGCAGCAGGATTATCAGTGTGGAAAATATTGAGAGCACATTAGGATGTGGGGAAGAGTGCTTTAGTTGCTAGGCTGAGAGGGGGCAAAACAGTCACTGAAATGAAGGTGGGACAGATCTAGGGCACTGTGGTGACGAGGAAAAACAAGAAATGGTTATCCTGGTTCTATCCCATGGCTTTCACAGCTTTCTTCTGTGTTAGCATCCATTTGCCTGTCTCCTCTCACCAGGCGAGATCTTCAGAGTGCTGACTGTAATTTGTTCCTTGAGCAGCACTGAGGTTGCTGAGCCTGAGTCCTAGCTACTGACAGGATGCATCTTCAGCAAAGAGGCTGGTCTCCCATCACATATAGAATCATAGAGTTCTTCTGGGTGGAAAAGATATTTCAGATCATCAGGTTCAGCCATCAACCCAGCACTTCCAGGGCACCACTGCCCCATGGCCCTCAGCACCACAGCTCCAGGGCTTGGAAACCCCTCCAGGGATCCTGGGGACTCCAGCCTTGCCCTGGGCAGCCTGGCACAGCCCTGGACAACCCTTGCCATGGAGACATTGCTCCTCAGCTCCAACCTCAACCTCCCCTGGGACAACTTGAGGCTGATTTCTCTTGTCCTGTCACTTGTTCCTTGGGAGCAGAGCCTGACCCCACCTGGTTCCACCCTCCTGTCAGGAGCTGTCAGAGCCAGAAAGTCTCCCCTGAGCCTCCTTCTCTCCAGGTTCAACAAGCCCAGGTCCCTCAGCTGCTCCTCCCCACACTCCTGCTCCAGACCCTTCCCCAGCTCCATTGCCCTTCTCTGGCCACACTCCAACCCCTCCAGGTCCTGTTGAGAGTGAGGGCCCCAAACCCAACCCCAGGATTGTTGCCCAGGGTTACCTCGCCAGTGCCCAGTGCAGGCGGACAATCCCTGTCCTAGTCCTGCTGTTCACACCAGTGCTGATCCAAGCCAGGATACTGGTGTTCACCTGGGCACACACTGTTTCATCTCCAGCAAGATGGTGATCAGCACACCCAGGTCCTTTTCTGCTGAGCACTTTCCAGCTACTCTGCCCCATCCTGGAGCATAACACTGAGTTGTTGTGACCCAGTTTTCTCTGCTCTACGCCAAGCTCTTTACCTCGAGTTGTTCAGTGCAATTCCATCAATCACAAACACTGGCATTACCAATGCATAAAAAAGGAGGAAGAAACAGAGACAAAGACACCCCCCTCCAGCCTACATCCCCAACAAGTAGCACTCCTATGTCTCTAGACCGGCACTTAGGCATCTGTGAAGGGGGACATGCAAAATGACAGCATGGTAGGCTTTTAAGGGCAAAAAATGAGGGGAAAAACCGTTGCCATGATACAAGCAACTACTTTGCAAGCTACTTAAAACAGATTAAAATGAAAGGGCAGCTACAGTAGACCAGCATCAGACTTGAACAAGACCCTGGTTGCATTTGAGGTCTGATCCATTTAGGGAAGATGCACGTTGTTCCTGAAAGTCCCTGCCACCCCAGGCATGGCACACACTGTCACAGACACCCTTTGGCTCTCCTGGTTACTAAATTCACAAGAAAGATTAAGCAAAACTGCTCTTGCCTGCAATAAAACCCTCCTCTGATGGCATCACTGGAGACCTCACTCCAGCATTAATTCAGAGGCTGCCCATTACCAATTAATTAGAGGACACTATTATGCAAATAATGAAAATTAATTAAGCCCTCACTTCTTCATCTTAAACAGTCTCTTCCTTGCTGTTCTTGAATTCACCCCAGGCAAGCAGCTACAATTTTTTTAATCATAAAAGTGACAACCTATGAGCTGACACTTCTTTAAAGGATGTCTTTAATAGCAAAATAAAAGAAAATAAAGTAAAACTGTCTTCTCTTCCGAGCAGACCAGCAATAACGAGATGTTAACCCAATCTTCCCCATCCTGCTGAGTTGAGAGAAATGGGAGGTTTATCATAGAATCATAGGATGGTAGGGATTGGAAGGGACTTCTGAAGATCATCAAGTCCAATCCTCCTGCCAGAGCAGGGTCACCCAGATCAGGCCACACAGGAACAGATCCAGGTGAGCCTTGAAATCTCCAGAGAAGGAGACTCCACAACCTCTCTGGGCAGCCTGCGCCAGGCTCTGGCACCTTCACAGCAAAGGAGTTCCTTCTCATGTTGAGTTGGAACCCTCTATGCTCCAGTTTATCCCCATTATTCTTGTCTTTGTCACCTTGCTAGGGCTCATTTACTGTAAGCCCCAGACCTGCTCAGGTCTCATCAGCTGAACATTACGTCCAGGACTTTAATTTCCAGGTAGATGTTTGCAGATTTGAGATTATTTCCAGGGGGGTTTTGGAGGTGGCATTGTCAGAGGTCACCACTTGCACTTGCTCAATGAGAAGATGCAGTTTTTTCTGAGCACTCACCATTACATCCTGGAATGGTTTGGGTTGGAAGGGAACTTTCCAGGTTACCTAGTCTCACCCTCTTGCAGGGAACAGGGCCATCTGCAAATAGAGCAGGGTGCTCAGAGCCCCAGCCAACCTCCCCTGGGATGCTGCCAGGGATGGGGCAGCCACCACCTCTCTGGGCAGCCTAGGTCAGGCTCTCCCCACTCTCAGCATCAACATTTTCTCCTTCTCTCCACTCTCAATCCCTCTCTTTTAGTTCCAAAGCACCCCCCCTTGTCCTGTCCCAACAGACCCTGCTCCAAACTCTGTCCCCATCTTTCTGAGAGACCTCTTCCAGTCCTGAGAGGTCCCCAGAAGGTCTCCCTGGAGCCTTCTCCTCTCCAGGCTGAACACCCCCAGCTCTCCCAGCCTGGCCTGCCAGCAGAGGGATTCCAGCCCTCCCAGCATTACTGGGGTTCCTCTTTGTGCATTTCCTGGCATGATCACTCTTAGTCAACATCTAGAGGACATCAGTCACACTGATCCATTGCTTTATCTACAGTCCTCTTCTCTACAGAACATCTCCTGCACAGAGAGGGTCCTGTCAGGGTTCGGGGACAGCCTGACAGAACCAGAAACATGAGAAACACAACCTCAATCACTGGTTGGGGATGGCAGGTTGCCCTTGGAGAGGACAAAGCAGATCACCTGAATGAACGCCACGTTTCCACCTTGGAGGAGCTAAATCACCAGGAAGTCAGGAGGGCTCTGAACTCATGAAAAGGCCAAGGACCTGTTAAAATGCCATAACATCTTGCAGAAAAGTGATTGTATTTTATGCACAAGTCCTCCTCTGCATGCCAGTTTTCTACCTCATTTCTACTCCCATTGCTCCTATATTCACATGAGATTAACGAGCTTGCCATTCATTGAGGAAGAGGCACCCACAAGGTACAGAATAATGAGAGGACTTCACCAGGCTTCTCTGATGTCTGAGCTCATCCCAGAGAGCCAAACCTCTGGTGCACAGCTCACTCAGGACCACTGGATGTCCATTCTTCCTGGCCTAAGATGAAAGACTCCTTCAGAAATCCCTCCTGGCATTGAAGAAACAGGTCCCTGACCCTGAGCTGACGCCACCCAGCTGAGCTCTGCAGGGTGGTGAAGCCTCAGGTGAAAAGACCTCTCCTCAGATGGATGATTTGACTGAAGGTGCACAGGGTGACTCAGCAAGGTCTAAGAAATTATGTTTACCATAATGAAAATAAATTGGGACACCCTGGTGATCCATATGTCAGGAGGGGTTGAAAATGTGACATACTCAGGCATCAGAAGGAATTTTCCAGGGGATTTCCAGAGCTGTGTGCTTCCCTGTCCTTGGAAAACTGCTTCACCATCAGCTCGCCTTTTTGAGGGTTGTTAGGGAGAGTGGACAAGCAGGAGGGACAACAGAAACTTCTCTAAGAGATGCTTGTTTTCTTTATTTAATACTTTTTCATAGAAAAATTAATTAATTGTTGGCCAAAGGGGCTTTTATTATTATTGTTCTCTAGAAAGCACTTAGAACATAGAATCATTGAGGTTCAAGAAGGTCTTTCAGATCATCAAGTCCAAGTGTTAACCCAGCACTGCCAGGCCACCACTGCCCCATGGTCCTCAGCATCACATCTCCATCACATTGAAACCCCTCCAGGGATCATGGGGACTCCACACCTGCCCTCAACAGCCTGGGACATGCCTGAACAACTCTTACAGTGAAGGAATTGTTCCTCATATCCAACCTAAATCTCCCCTGGTGCAACTTGCTGGTTCCTCTTGTCCTGTCGCTTGTTCTGCCCTTTTCTCCAGCCCCTCCAGGTCCTGCTGGGAGTGAGGGGCTCGAGGCACTCATCTGAGATGCAACATCTCCTCTGACTACCAGGTGGCTTTTCTTGCTCTCCTGTGTGCCAACTGGGGCACAGCACTCAGGGCTGGGTGCTCTCTACATCACCGCTCGCTGCAACGATGTCATTGGCCACCAGAGTGAAGGACAGAAGCTGGATGTCTTGTTTTGCTGTTCTCAGTGTGACTCAGAAAGGCCTGGGAATTACAGTTGGAATAAGTGATTAAAACCCCTGACTACTCCTCCATTACCATGCAGGGGTGACGCTCCCTGCAGCACCAACCACAGCTGCGCTCTCGCTATTGGGAGCAAAATCAGGAGTGATGCCTGGTGAGGATGGCTTAGACCAGCAGCTCCAAGAGCTGGGACTCCTCCAGACTGCTCCCTCAACCTGGGATAAACCCCAGTGTCCTGCTTTGGGTGAGAACAGGGATAATTCTGGTTAGTGGTTTCACTTTCCAACTCAGCTCTTCTCCCTCCCTGCACTGTCTGCAGGCAGCAGCTGTTGGCACAGGCAGTGGCTGCTCCCAGCAGTGATGGCATCCCATGGGCAGAGGCAGTACCAAGGGTTGGGGTGCAGACCAAGGCCACTGCTGGGTCTTCTGCACCATGTTGAGGGTGCAGAAAGTAAAAGGCAGAACCTTTTTGGTTGGGAGGAGCAGCCAGGACAGTGACCCCAAACTGGCCAGCGAGGAATTCCATCCTATATACCTCAAAGTTGAGGGGTCATGAGGGTCACACCTGCTCTGCTTAGCTTGGGTCCTCTTCCAACTTCTTCTTATGGTATCCCAGGAGGACTCTGTTCTGCCCTCGATCCCAATCTGTGTGTTCCTGAATCCAGTATCAGCATCCAGCTCCTGAACACAGCTCCCTTCTACTGCTTGGCCCAGTCTGGGACTCTCCCAGTGCCAGATCCACAGCATCAGTGATGGTGATGTAATTGCCATCAGGGGGTTGGGTTCCACACTGGTTTTGTACATATTTATATAAATTACATTTTTAAATTATTATTTTCAGTTTCATTAAAGCTGTTCTAGTTTCCTTTTCTAATGGCTGAGTCTCTCTCCCTTATTCCCTTTCTCCTCCTCTTTGGGGAGGGAGGGGGTTTAACAGAAAGCACCTGTTCTAAGCCTAGTGGGCTTCCCTGACCCTAAACTGTGACACCTGGATGCACAGCAATGGAAATAAGAGTTTGGACAATACATCAATGGGAGGGAAACCATCCAGCCTGCAATTAATGATGTTCTGAACTGTGACACAGAGTCATCTCCTGAAAAAAAACCCTCCTCTGAGATGCTAGCCTCCTCCAGGCCAATATTTGCAGGCAATAGCTGTTCGGAGAAACCCTCGGAGGCACTGCAAACATTTTGAAATAGAGGTACCCAGACCCTTGATCATACTGATCAATGTCCTTCTGGGAGTGAGGGACCCAAAACTGAACCCTGGATTCCAGGGGCAACCTTCCCAGTGCAGGTGGACAATCCCTGCCCTGCTCTTGCTGCCCACACCAGTATGCTTGTATTGGAATGATGGGATTTTAATGAGTTTAAGCACATTTAAGTGGCTCTGATAGCAGCGTAGGAATAACCTCCTGCTCTACCACCCATGCTGTGGAGCAGCCACCTCCAGCTCCTTTTAAGAGCAAAGAGATGGAGCAGCAGAGGGTCCTGTTTGATATATCCTCACTAGTCTCTGAACACTATTAGCTGGATATCAGACAGCTTTACAAATCACTATCACAAGGAGGGAAGGCAAATTCCCCTATTTCTTGTGGGATTTTATTTGGAGGACCACACTTTTGCAGCCCCATCTTTCCAAGTACCTCATAAACCTCCCAGATCTTGGGAGAAAAGTATAATCTCTGCTCCCCCAGATGAGAAAAAGAACAATTCAATTAACAGATAAAAATGCCTAAGCCTACGTGCATGGGTGGGTAGCCCCCCATGGAATTATCTCATGGGCTTCAAGGCACCCCTCAAAATCAAGCTTATGTATCATAGCTGAGCTGGGTCAAGGTCAAGCACCAAGTTTGAGGACAACTCAAGACTGTGGAAATCACAGAGAAATGAATTGTGAAGATCCCACGGGGGTTTTAACACAGAGAACAAACCCTCTCTCCCTCTCAGATGTGAACTACTTTGCATTAATCCATGCCCGTTCTGCTCTAAAACATCAACCCACCCACCAAGCAGCTGGATCTCAAGCCTTGCCTTTTGCTCATTAGCAGAAATCAGCACTCCCACAAAATTCATCTCAACCCTCCTAGCAGATGGGACTGAGCTGTGTGCTCCTCCCTAGGGCTTCCCAGTCCTTACCTTACATCTTCACTTTCCCATCTACACAATGGTGGTACTATATCCTGGTGGGGTAGATGCTCCTCGGTTACAGGTTGGATTAACCAGGTGATCAGCAGTCTAAGGTTGCCCATCTCTTTTTCAGTGCCAAAAAAAACTCCATCATTGATTGACCTCTTTCCTTCCAGGTGATTATCCCACCCATGCAAATACACCCCTGCCTTTATATAAAGTTTGCAAAGGTCAAAAATAACAAACTTTGGATTCGCTTCTGTTTGAGAGGAAAGAGGAAAACCCAACCCAGCTCTTACTTTGAACTCGGTGTGTATTTTGTATTGAAGTCTGGACACCCAGTGCAAATCAGGGTCATTTCACTGTAGACCTTCTGATGTCTCCCTCCTCAAGGAGATGGAAAATCTTACCAATCATAAGTACTGGTTTTGAGCATTTCCACAGTGATGAGATCTGTGCAGAGCTGCTGGGGCACCAGTGGCCAAAGCCCCACACCCTCTTGCTTACAAATGCCAAGCACTCTGACCCTCCCTGCCTGCTCTGGCTTGAAGGCAGCTGCCTTTCCACACCCTTCACTCATCATCCACCTCTCCTTTCTCCCTCCTTGGTTTCCCTTTTCTTTGCTACAGAAACTCCTCACACCTGTGTATCCACCCACCCCAAGTCCACCCTACCACCACCTGCAGAAGAAAGCCCAGCCTCAAGCCATTTCTTCAAAAACTATTTCACACTTCCCTCTACTCCAGACTCACCCTTGTTCTGCTCTTGTCTTCCTCAACACTCTTGTGTCCTCCAAGGCCACTCCTCTGACACAATCACGGAATCCCAGCATGGTGGGGTTGGAAGGGAGCTCTGGAGATGCTCTGGTGCCACCCCCCTGCTCCAGCAGGGGCACCCAGAGCAGGGGGACCAGGATTCCATTGGCCAAGTGGGTTTGGAATCTCTCCAGAGAAGGAGACTCCACAACCTCTCTGGGCAGCCTGCGACACCCTCCAAGCAAAGAACTTGCTCCTCCTGGCTGCCACTTGGTGCCCAGTGCCCCTTGTACTGTCTCTGGCACCACTGCCCAGAGTCTGGCCCCATCCTCTTGCCTCCAGAAGCCCTTTAGCTCTTGCTCAGCATTCCTCAGCTCCCCTCTCAGGCTACTCTTCTCCGGGGTAAACAAATTCGGAAGAACACCCATTCAAGGGTTAATCATCATCAGGCACAACCAAGATCAATGTAAACAAACACATAGCTGCCAAAAGTCCTACAGAAACCAACAGATGTTAATAGTGTGTGTGGAGCAACAGGGATTTTGCTACCAAGTTCTGCTGGGCTTGTCATGCCAGGCACAGGGCAGACACGGAAGGGGCACACAGTGCCAGCCCTAAATACATGACAGGAGTCCTTCCAGACAGTGAAGACTCATTCTTGAGCAGAAGGGATGGGGAACTCATCAACCTCTTGTCTACAGTGCCCTACAAGCCAAGCTGATCTCAGCAAGCTCCAGCTTGTGGCAGAGTGATGCATAAAGGTCTTTGCTCTGGGGTTAATGGTCCAGATAGTGGTGTCACCCCCATCACCTCCAACGCCCAGCACAGCCCTGCCTGGGTATGAACCCAAACCAACTCCAGGATCTTCACCACTCCATTCTATCTGGCTGCTTCTCCACCTGGGCACCACAAAACAGGCAATGGCCTTGAAATTATGTCAATACATACAGTTTGGTGGGTCTTCAATGTAGCAGAGAAAGGGAATCCTTGTCTTCATGACATCCCAATGAAGAATGCCATGAGACTGACATGATGTTGTGACAAGTGACAGAATCACAGGATTGTGAGGGTTGGAATGGATCTCTGGAGATCATTAAGTACAACCCTCCCTGCCAGAGCAGAGTCACCCAGATCAGGTAACAAAGGAACAGATCCAGGTGGCTTTGGAATCTCTCCAGAGCAGGAGTCTCCACAACCTCCCTGGGGATCCTGTTCCTCTTACCCTCATTACATGGAATCTTCTGTGTTCCAGGTTGCACTCCTTGCTCCGAGTCCTGTCACTGGATGTCCCTGAGCAGAGCTTGGCTCCATCCTCCTAACACACCCTTTCCAGATTGATATCCATCCATGAGGTCACTCCTCCCAGCTCTAGATCCCCAGCTCCCTCAGCCTCTCCTCAGCAGGGAGATGTTCCCCTCCCTCCAGCATCTCTGTGGCTCTGCTGGATTCTCTCCAGCAATTCCCTGTCCTGCTGGAGCTGAGGGGTCAGCAATGGACACAACACTCCAGATGTGGCCTCAGCAGGGCAGAACAGAGAGGGAGCATCACAGATGACCTGGAGATGGGGAGGGCTGGGTGTGACTGGTTTACACTGCCGGCCATAGGGCTGCTCAGTGCTTAATGGCCATGCCCAAACAGTTGGGCTGCTCACCCAAGTTGGCACTGCCACCCAAGCTGGCATCACAGAATCACAGAA
>VYZU01019382.1:16782-82914 GCA_013401355.1 Ceyx cyanopectus | reverse complement strand
AAAAATAAATTAAAAAATCAGTGTTAGCTACTTTTGACAACTTAGTAAAGTTTAATGCAGGAATTATTTTTAATACTGGAATTCTTTTTAATAACATCTTAGATTTTTCTCCTGTTCAATATTTGTTCTTCAAGCAACAGGAAGAAAAGCACACAGGCAAAGGATAAAACATTACTGTCTTGAGTTATACTTTATCCAATGAAGAAATTGGCTCTTATTAAACACCTGTTTTTGTATAATAAGCAATTGCCACTCTCTCAAGCAGTTATTATTCTTTACAGAGAGAAGAACACTGGTCACACGTTTTTAAATGTAATTTTAGCCAATGCAGTGGAGAAAAGAGAATGAATGTCTTGTGCAAGTTCAATATCAGCACACAAGAGCTGACCTGAAAGTGGATGATGAGGAAACTTGAGACAGCATAAATCTTTTCTCTCTTTCTTTTGTTAAAGAGTGTTGTTTAAAGTTTAAGAGAGCTATTTATCAGAATCAAGTCAGTCAGATAGATGTGAATGCTCTTTATTGTACCTATGTTCTCCTTCTCTATGAAAGGGGAAACTCAAGCTTAAAGCATCAAAGAACAAATCAACCCAAAAAGCTGTTAGTGACTATTGATTTGTTCCCTCCTTTGGGATCTTCAGGGGAAAAATGAGCCCAAATTCTCAGTCCACAACATATTAAACTCACAGCTATGATGGAAAAGGATAGCACAGAAGCAGTTTGTGCAATTGCCTCTCATGACAGGAAACTAATAATTGTGTATCAAGAGCACAACAGTGGCAGACAAAGCACAGAGCCATCAGCATTTCTGCAGTACAAGAATGTCCATTTAACAGCTGCAACAATGAGAAAAATCACATAGAGTGCCTTCTGTTAACGAGTCCCATTGATATCTCCCGTTTTACTGCACCAAGTATATTTGTGCTCACCTTGAGGATCATTTACTGTACTAGATCACAATACAGGGAGCTCTGGGATAAACAAAAATCAAATAATTCACTTATCTGGTCTAAAACTGCTTAAACACAGCATACATAAAAGCATAAGCTTTCAAATATATTTCCTCTTTTTATTTGGATGAAAGTATCTATAGCTAAACAACCCACATATACTGCCCGAATAGCTCTGTTTCAAGCAAGACTGGAAATAAAAATACATTTTAAAAAATACATAAATTTAAATAAAAAGCAACCCACATTAGAGTACATTTACTTCTCTGTTTCAAAGCTGCATCCCTGTTCCTCAGTTTTTGAGGGTTTTTTAGGAATGCCAAAGCATGTTGTATTTAATGGCCAGCATCATTTCAAGGGCAGAAACCAAGTGTTACTGCTCATACTGTGTGAGCAGCTCTCTAAACCATTATCATAACTAAGAACCTTGCTAAGGGGGAGGGGGTAAGGACAGACTTAGCATCTAACGTTTACAGAAGTGAGTGTGCAGTCAAGAGAGGGACTTCTGACTTGGCTGAAGAGTTGCTGTTAGGAGGGGATGGATCAGTGCTGGGAAATATTTATGAAGGGAATTAGAGCTGGCTGCATGTGCACACAGAGGGTGGTGGATGTCCATCAAAAAGGGTGAGTTATTTCTCCCAGCTGGAGCTGGAGAGAGAGAGGGTTATAATTCAAGAAAATAAGCAAGCTGCTCCCCACCAGGTCATTAGTACCTTCACACTGTTTCCCCTTATGATCTTGTTAGCAACACCTAAAAAGAGCATGGAACTGCTTTTCTTCCCATTAACTTTATACCTGCTAATGCAGTCCAGTTGTTGCTGGTTGGTTAAGTTATGGAAAGTGGAAGGAAACTGAGTAGGGACATCAATAGGGCTCTTATAGCATGCTTAGGGTATATAAAAAGTGAAAAGTGTCTGCTTTGGGATCTTTTTCTTCTTGAGGCATAGGGCATGTGACAAATAGATGTTCTGGATACCAGCTAACATGATAATGAACTTGCATTATGCCAGTGCATGCTGTATGAACTTCCTATTTAGTAAAGAAAATACATTTATGACTAATAGAAAGATGCAAATAAATTAACTCCTAAGAAATTCAACATCACTGACTATTAGAAAAGTGCAATGCAAGCAACCAACCAGCAGCAGGGTTTTATTTAGAGACTGAGATTTTGTAAATGTTATACCTGTTTGAAAAATGAATTGTTCTTCAACCTTTAATACACCCAATCTTATTAAGTACATATCTTCTTCCAAAACTGCACTGCTATGGAACAGCTGAATTACATTTTTTCTATGCAGAAGATTACTCTCAATGAGATGGGACCTGGACAAGATTATGTCTGATGTATACATTTGAATGCAAATAGTACATTCCATAATTACACACATTTAATCAATATCTTCTTATTAGTTTGGACTAGTTAATTCATATATAATCAAAGGTTCACCTATCTCTAATAGACAGAAGGAATCAAACTCAAAAATTCTGTCATTCTTTTCCTCCAGAAAGGAGATGAAAAACCCTGTGTCCTGTCTGAACTTTTCTGCTTCTCTGTTGGTTTTTTTTTGTTATTTAAATACCATAAATGGGGAAAATGCAACACAGGTATCTTTTACTGTTGGCATCTCCCAACTATAAAACAAGTAAACATAAAAATACTTACTGCAGCAATCACACAGAAGCAACAGCAGTTCTTTTCACAGCTAAGCATGCTTGAGTTGTGCAACAGTTGTTACATACCAAAACCTGAAAGGTTTCCTCTTCAAGAAGCTTAATTCAAAATTTTCAAACCTAAATTTTACATTAGCAAGCTCATCCCTTTTCTTTAGGGATTTTAGATAAATTACTTTCCTGACACTGTTTATAAAGGCATATTTCAACCTCTTTAGATGAATGTCCAAAGTCTCACTGCCCAACTCCAGGCAAGACTGGCTTTGATATTCACTTGCTATACTTCTGTACAAGTCAAAAAGAGATTGGTCACCAAAAGAATCTGGATCAAATTCTCATATTAGCAGAAATAGTAATTTTCACAGGATACTAGCATAGGAGAACAAAGACTGGGCTAAGGTCATTGCACCATGATTCCTTAGTCCATTTTTCAGGAAAGTCTGAAATAAACATGAAGGCCAAAGTCTGTGTCTGCAATCTGTTCACTAATTATAAACTTCCAAATTCTTGCTAGAAGAGGTGTATCATTGTCTCACTATAATACTTCTCCCATGTTGACAGATGAAAATGGAAATGAGATTTTAAATTTAATTTCAGCAGTTGCAGGTAACCACAAGTCACAATACAGTTCAACACAGCTGTCAAGTTCTCTATGCAATTACCCTTAGCACAAACTCTGCCCAAAATAGAAGTAATAACAAGATAAGGAACAAACCAGTTTATTTTAGTGGTAGCAACTGGGGGAAGGGGGAACGAAGCCTTAAGAGCTGCAAGCAGTCACATATGTTCTATTAAGAAGATATCAGAAATAAGCTGTGTCTTTCCTCCTACTTCTCTGAAATTAGCC
Source organism: Ceyx cyanopectus (assembly GCA_013401355.1). NCBI lineage: Eukaryota > Metazoa > Chordata > Aves > Coraciiformes > Alcedinidae > Ceyx > Ceyx cyanopectus. Next base: position 79,443 of record VYZU01019382.1, on the reverse strand, counting down.
CTTTAAATCTAACTCAATTGCACAGCAGTCAATTTCACCTAATTCATCAAATTAGAAAAAGGATTGTAAAACATTTTAAAAGAAAATGTTTTTCCTGTAATAAAAGGACATTAAATAGTCACTTTCTTCTTGTCCATCTTATTCTTCTCGTCGATTAATTTGTTCTAGTCATACACATTACTTTAAATCTGCTTTTTCACTATAGCAAAACATACTCCTTTACTCCTACACTCTCTGAAAAATAAGCATAAAACAAGCATTTATCTGTTGTCAGATCTACACATAAGACAGTGCTTAACATCTTTGTGATGGACCAGACTGCAGAATCCAGGATTAAACCCCTTTTCTTGCCAATATTATAAATGTATCATTAACAAGAGAGATATTTCAGCAATTCACAAAAACACCTTTTTAAACAAGACCCAGCAGCAGACTCAACAACAGCAATAGCTCCAGAAAGTTAAGAGAATAAATAGAAACTTCACAGGAAAGTAGATCATTTAAACAAAACATCCAAGTTGTCACTCCCTAGAAGAGAACTCCAATAACTGTAAATAGCAAACAAAACTTCTCTGTGTTTGTATTTCTGCAAATCACATTACAGTATCAACTCGTTACAAAAAAAAAGTTTACCTGTGTTCCTGTCAGGTAAAATACAGCAATGCTTCTGCAGTATGCCAGGCAGAACCTGTTGCAACAACAAAAAAAAAGAAAAAACAAACCAGACATTATTATACAGGTATGGTTAGCATCACATGAAGGAGAGACAATGATTGCTGGAGTGCATATCTGATCAAGCTTTGTGCTCTTGTGCTGCATCCAAATCAGCCAACATGCAATGCAAATGTGAACTCTGCTCATTAGGAACTGCACACCAAGAAGAATCATACAAAATTAGCTGCTTACTACCAGTCTGTAAAGCTAGCTTCGTGCTCTCCCATAAATTACAATATTAAAAAGTTGAGTAAAAAGAATATAAGGACATAGTTAATCATGCTCAAGTTAAAAAGATGGTATGCTATCAATGACACCATTGATTCTGAGTTTGTGTATGTGGCCCTTGGGTTATGAGATCAAGATCACCCTGGACCATACACCAAAGCATAGCATTTCCCTCCTCACACAATCAGTTCCAGCAGAAAACACAAAATCCCAGAAGCTTGAGTAGGAAACTCAAGAAATAAGAGACAAAAAAAGATCCATTGTTTGTGGGTCACTTTGTTCACCTTGCCAAGATGCTGCTGGCAGCCAGGAAGAAATGCTGGAGGAGGCCCACCCACCACCAGCCCATTCTTATAGGCAGGACCTTGCCCTTCTTCACAGATTTACCTATTGAAGTCACCTGTTTTGGTGCAGTCAACCAGCTTTGGTGCTCCTAACAACAGCAACCTGTTTCTGAAGCACTGAAGTCCTTATTTTGAGTTTCAAATCTGTAATTTACACCCACTACAATCCTATCAGGATGCATAAAACTGCAGCTTAAAGCTTAATGGTTTTCCTTTGCTATTTCTGAGAATAAAAGCCAATTAAAAATCATGCTTTTTGAATTTTCTCTGGGAGGTCAATATGCCCCCTTTTAAGTCTTAAAACAACCCTTGGCTAGTTTCTGACAGACAGGAGATCAGCATACACTGCCTGCAACCGCTGGGTTTCTAACCTCTAAGAAGACTCCAAGCACCACCAGAGCTTGCATTAACTTTTGGAAACTCAGTAAGGAAAATACTTCAGGGAACAGAGACATCTTTATTTTTCACAAAGACTGCTACTGCTGTTTGGCCAAGGTTAATAGCTAGGGATGAAACTGCTAAGAGTCAGACATGTACTGCCCCTGTAGCAGCACCATACAGCCCCAGCTCTCCCTCCAGGACTTTTACACTACATTTTTACATGCTCCAGTTGCCACAGGGGTATGAACACCTTGAACACCTCAGCTTGTATGTCCTTCTGCACAACAAATTAAAGTCTTAAGAAATGTGCTGCCCCATGTTTTCTCCTGCTTGCACACATGCAAAACTCTGCTTTTAATGCCACTAGAACCTGAAGGGACAGTCTCTGGTCAGAAAATGGCTCTGGACAAAAAGCAGTGTGTAGAAATACAAGGGTAATAACAGTCCCTCCCCAACTCCTCTACACTTTTCTGAAGGCACGGTGTTTACATGAGCTCTTACAAAAATAATTAACTTGTTCTGGCATAATTCTAAAGTTAAATTTTTGGATGAAATGGAAACCAAACTGAGCTTAAGTGGTGTATGTTAGGCACAAGGTAGTCAGATCCCCCCAGCATCTTATCAGGAAATTGCTTTGTTGCAAATATAATATTTGGAGATTAATCATACTACTCTACCCACATGTTGTAAACGTGTCTGCCTTCTTAAACAGCTTATTTTTCTCAAATTCCCCCTAGCTCACTGACACACACATGCACTTTTGCCCTGGAGAGGTGTAGGCCCAGACCAGTGCTTCCTTCCCTAGATATGACACAGGGCCTCATGGGTCACCTGTGACCACTCTCAGAATTTGAGGGAAGAAGGAAAACGTGTTCTAGGTTCATAGCCACCTACCTCCACACCATAGTCATCAGTCTTGTACCTCACTGTGCTGCAACCCCATTAAAGCAGCTCCTGCCATGCTGAAGTTAAGGTTCTTGACATTACAGCTCCAGCTCCCTGTCTACAGAGACACCCCCAGCAGGAAGCAGAACAAGCTGGGGCACGTCTTGTAGTTCAGAATTTGTGCATCCTCGTATATACCAGCTAAATACCATCCTTTCCCATCTCTTTTGGTCCACACGAGACTTTTCATAAGTAAACTGCTTCCTTAAGTAGGAATTTTTCTTCCTTGAAGTAGGCTCAGAACTAGCTTTTTGCTTGGAGGAGGACTATTTGAGGGAACAAAGGAAGACTTGAACCCAAGTATCAGCTTGCCTTACCCCCATGCACAGGAAGCAGGCAGCTTGTCTTTTAAGAGAAATCAATAGCATGAATAACTATCTTCTGAAAACCACACTTGTCATTCTACAGTGTTTCTTAAATTTTGCAATAAAAAAAAATCTAATAATTCTTAGGAGTACAACGTCATCCGTACAAAATACAGCACTTTCCTTATGGCCGCAAATATAAATAATGGCACAGAAAGCATAAAAATTAGAAACAGAGAACAAAGAAATCCTAAAATGAACAGAGACAGTCTTTCAAAGAAGTGTAGCACAAAGACTGAATTTTAAATAAACACTGTCTTACTCAGACATAGTGTAACATTTAGTTCCTAGTGAATCTGTCACATTTTCTTCCCCACATTCATGAACCATGGAGAAGCATTATGAATTTATTATGAGCACCCAGTTAATTGAATTAAGACTAAAATTAAAAAAAGACAGAAAAAGCAGCTCTGGAGTAGCAAGAAAATTTCAATGGAAAAAAAAAACAGACCAACAAACTCCAGAACATAATTTTTCCTTCATGGTAGACGGGATACAGATAAAAGAATAGTCATCATGAAAAGCATAAGCTGGAAAAGCTTTTATTCCTTCCTTCCCTTCACTGTCTTAAGTGTTAAGTATGCAAACAGCATGGCAGAGGCTGAAACAATGCTTCCTTCTCCCCAGCCCTTGAACATGTTTACCCTGAGCAAAGCCAGTTTCTGGCTGGTAGGAGTTTGATATCAACCTCCTACTTACTTATCTACAGTATACAGATTTTTACACTGTACCTATCTCCATGGTATCCAAAAGTCTCTTCACACTGCTTGCCTCCCACTTTCTCCCCACTCTGTTTCTCTCCTCCTTAGAGGAAATGACAGGAGAATTCCTCAGCAAAACTGTCACCCTTCCTTTTATGTGTTTCACCTTTCCCCGCTGCTTTTCTTTCATTCATTTGCATGCTCTAATCCCCAGTTTATTCCTTAAAATGCTTTATGTCTCAGGTCTTTTTCACAGATAATCCCTAGATTAATTTTTTAATTACATAATTTATTTTTTTTTAGATAAAACTTGACCTACACAGGCAATTTAAGTGAGAATCTTCATCCAAATCAGAGCTGAAATTAATTTTACAGTAGAAGTCAAAACATGGGAGCAACTGAAGGGATTCACATACAGGGAAAAAAAAAACCCAAACAAAACCACCCAACAACAACAACAACAAAGTCACAGAGAGAATATAATATAGTTTTAGAACATTTTTTTTCTCAGCAAAAGAGGAACAGGTTTCAGTTATATTAACTAATGATTATATTCTTTTATAAGCTCTCAGCTGGGAGCTAAGGCATTCCAATAGCAAATTAAAGCTGGATGCATAGGTATAGAAGCAGAATAAATAATACAGCAGGTGGTATGTCCTTAACATCAAGGTGCTTGCCTAGAATCACCAAATTAGGTCTGGTCCACAGTATACAGCTGGGCAGGTCTCAAACTGAGATATGATATTTCTATCTGGTTTTTTGCATCCTAGAAATCCAGTGATCCCAAAGACTGGAATGTAACAATATCCCCTTTTGTTCTTGCCAGCCACACAAACAATGTTCATGGCCCTTCTGATTATGTTCAGCCACCTTCAAGGACTGCCTCTGAGACGTCCCCCTATCCTCCTAACCTTCCTCCCCCAAGAAACTATTACAATTAGCATGTAAAATGTTTTGATTGCAAGAATATGGAATAACATGTATAAGCAAATATCTGGTATNTTCCTTAAGTAGGAATTTTTCTTCCTTGAAGTAGGCTCAGAACTAGCTTTTTGCTTGGAGGAGGACTATTTGAGGGAACAAAGGAAGACTTGAACCCAAGTATCAGCTTGCCTTACCCCCATGCACAGGAAGCAGGCAGCTTGTCTTTTAAGAGAAATCAATAGCATGAATAACTATCTTCTGAAAACCACACTTGTCATTCTACAGTGTTTCTTAAATTTTGCAATAAAAAAAAATCTAATAATTCTTAGGAGTACAACGTCATCCGTACAAAATACAGCACTTTCCTTATGGCCGCAAATATAAATAATGGCACAGAAAGCATAAAAATTAGAAACAGAGAACAAAGAAATCCTAAAATGAACAGAGACAGTCTTTCAAAGAAGTGTAGCACAAAGACTGAATTTTAAATAAACACTGTCTTACTCAGACATAGTGTAACATTTAGTTCCTAGTGAATCTGTCACATTTTCTTCCCCACATTCATGAACCATGGAGAAGCATTATGAATTTATTATGAGCACCCAGTTAATTGAATTAAGACTAAAATTAAAAAAAGACAGAAAAAGCAGCTCTGGAGTAGCAAGAAAATTTCAATGGAAAAAAAAAACAGACCAACAAACTCCAGAACATAATTTTTCCTTCATGGTAGACGGGATACAGATAAAAGAATAGTCATCATGAAAAGCATAAGCTGGAAAAGCTTTTATTCCTTCCTTCCCTTCACTGTCTTAAGTGTTAAGTATGCAAACAGCATGGCAGAGGCTGAAACAATGCTTCCTTCTCCCCAGCCCTTGAACATGTTTACCCTGAGCAAAGCCAGTTTCTGGCTGGTAGGAGTTTGATATCAACCTCCTACTTACTTATCTACAGTATACAGATTTTTACACTGTACCTATCTCCATGGTATCCAAAAGTCTCTTCACACTGCTTGCCTCCCACTTTCTCCCCACTCTGTTTCTCTCCTCCTTAGAGGAAATGACAGGAGAATTCCTCAGCAAAACTGTCACCTTTCCTTTTATGTGTTTCACCTTTCCCCGCTGCTTTTCTTTCATTCATTTGCATGCTCTAATCCCCAGTTTATTCCTTAAAATGCTTTATGTCTCAGGTCTTTTTCACAGATAATCCCTAGATTAATTTTTTAATTACATAATTTATTTTTTTTTAGATAAAACTTGACCTACACAGGCAATTTAAGTGAGAATCTTCATCCAAATCAGAGCTGAAATTAATTTTACAGTAGAAGTCAAAACATGGGAGCAACTGAAGGGATTCACATACAGGGAAAAAAAAAACCCAAACAAAACCACCCAACAACAACAACAACAAAGTCACAGAGAGAATATAATATAGTTTTAGAACATTTTTTTTCTCAGCAAAAGAGGAACAGGTTTCAGTTATATTAACTAATGATTATATTCTTTTATAAGCTCTCAGCTGGGAGCTAAGGCATTCCAATAGCAAATTAAAGCTGGATGCATAGGTATAGAAGCAGAATAAATAATACAGCAGGTGGTATGTCCTTAACATCAAGGTGCTTGCCTAGAATCACCAAATTAGGTCTGGTCCACAGTATACAGCTGGGCAGGTCTCAAACTGAGATATGATATTTCTATCTGGTTTTTTGCATCCTAGAAATCCAGTGATCCCAAAGACTGGAATGTAACAATATCCCCTTTTGTTCTTGCCAGCCACACAAACAATGTTCATGGCCCTTCTGATTATGTTCAGCCACCTTCAAGGACTGCCTCTGAGACGTCCCCCTATCCTCCTAACCTTCCTCCCCCAAGAAACTATTACAATTAGCATGTAAAATGTTTTGATTGCAAGAATATGGAATAACATGTATAAGCAAATATCTGGTATCATGTCAGATCCTCTAAGAACTCAAAGCAAACTAAGATTACCAGTGGGTCTCTTCTGTGTCTTGCTTGAAGCTGTTACTGATACAACCCACACTGGCTTCAGCAACAGTTCCAAGTTACTTGTAAAGTCAGTTGTTGAATTATCTGGCTCTAAAGGAAGAGAGCAGCAGGACCAGAGAGATGTGATAGGATGAAAAGTAATGATAGCAAGGTGAAACATGAGAAATTCCACCTCAATATGAGGAAGAACTTGCTCACTTTGAGAGTGATAGAGCCTGGCACAGGCTGCCCAGAGGGATTGTGTAGTCTCCTTCTTTAGAGACTTCCAAGATATTCCTGGATCTGTTCCTGTGTGGCCTGCCCTGGGTGACCCTGCTCTGGCAGGGGAGTTGGACTCAATGATCTCCAGAGGTCCCTTCCAACCCCTATCATTCTATGATTCTGTCACTTGCCCTCCCAGGTCTTACCCAAACCCAGATGTGTTCCCTGTCAGAGCAACTCAGATCCCACTTCTAATGACTAAACTAGCACATATTAAGACTAATTTTTTCTGTGTGTATCTAGCACTGCTGAAAATAGTAGAGATTTTGCAAGACCTTTCAATCATTTCCTGCTAGTTGTCAGTTCCTCTGCCCTCCAAAGGAAACAACCTTTCACCAGAGCTGATGAGCTGCACCCTGCTGCAAAGGCAGCCTGAGCCAAAACATCTCCCACCCACAGTGGCACAAGTAAGAGACTGTCTTGTCAGTTTATTTCATTTTATTCTGAAGAGATGGCCCAGACTTGTCCAATTATGTTTCTTCAAGATTTTATTACACTGCTGTTGTCCAATAGCCAATTTCACATATACACCAGTGAACCTTCACACTAATTTAATGTCAGAACAAAACNGAAAAGCATAAGCTGGAAAAGCTTTTATTCCTTCCTTCCCTTCACTGTCTTAAGTGTTAAGTATGCAAACAGCATGGCAGAGGCTGAAACAATGCTTCCTTCTCCCCAGCCCTTGAACATGTTTACCCTGAGCAAAGCCAGTTTCTGGCTGGTAGGAGTTTGATATCAACCTCCTACTTACTTATCTACAGTATACAGATTTTTACACTGTACCTATCTCCATGGTATCCAAAAGTCTCTTCACACTGCTTGCCTCCCACTTTCTCCCCACTCTGTTTCTCTCCTCCTTAGAGGAAATGACAGGAGAATTCCTCAGCAAAACTGTCACCCTTCCTTTTATGTGTTTCACCTTTCCCCGCTGCTTTTCTTTCATTCATTTGCATGCTCTAATCCCCAGTTTATTCCTTAAAATGCTTTATGTCTCAGGTCTTTTTCACAGATAATCCCTAGATTAATTTTTTAATTACATAATTTATTTTTTTTTAGATAAAACTTGACCTACACAGGCAATTTAAGTGAGAATCTTCATCCAAATCAGAGCTGAAATTAATTTTACAGTAGAAGTCAAAACATGGGAGCAACTGAAGGGATTCACATACAGGGAAAAAAAAAACCCAAACAAAACCACCCAACAACAACAACAACAAAGTCACAGAGAGAATATAATATAGTTTTAGAACATTTTTTTTCTCAGCAAAAGAGGAACAGGTTTCAGTTATATTAACTAATGATTATATTCTTTTATAAGCTCTCAGCTGGGAGCTAAGGCATTCCAATAGCAAATTAAAGCTGGATGCATAGGTATAGAAGCAGAATAAATAATACAGCAGGTGGTATGTCCTTAACATCAAGGTGCTTGCCTAGAATCACCAAATTAGGTCTGGTCCACAGTATACAGCTGGGCAGGTCTCAAACTGAGATATGATATTTCTATCTGGTTTTTTGCATCCTAGAAATCCAGTGATCCCAAAGACTGGAATGTAACAATATCCCCTTTTGTTCTTGCCAGCCACACAAACAATGTTCATGGCCCTTCTGATTATGTTCAGCCACCTTCAAGGACTGCCTCTGAGACGTCCCCCTATCCTCCTAACCTTCCTCCCCCAAGAAACTATTACAATTAGCATGTAAAATGTTTTGATTGCAAGAATATGGAATAACATGTATAAGCAAATATCTGGTATCATGTCAGATCCTCTAAGAACTCAAAGCAAACTAAGATTACCAGTGGGTCTCTTCTGTGTCTTGCTTGAAGCTGTTACTGATACAACCCACACTGGCTTCAGCAACAGTTCCAAGTTACTTGTAAAGTCAGTTGTTGAATTATCTGGCTCTAAAGGAAGAGAGCAGCAGGACCAGAGAGATGTGATAGGATGAAAAGTAATGATAGCAAGGTGAAACATGAGAAATTCCACCTCAATATGAGGAAGAACTTGCTCACTTTGAGAGTGATAGAGCCTGGCACAGGCTGCCCAGAGGGATTGTGTAGTCTCCTTCTTTAGAGACTTCCAAGATATTCCTGGATCTGTTCCTATGTGGCCTGCCCTGGGTGACCCTGCTCTGGCAGGGGAGTTGGACTCAATGATCTCCAGAGGTCCCTTCCAACCCCTATCATTCTATGATTCTGTCACTTGCCCTCCCAGGTCTTACCCAAACCCAGATGTGTTCCCTGTCAGAGCAACTCAGATCCCACTTCTAATGACTAAACTAGCACATATTAAGACTAATTTTTTCTGTGTGTATCTAGCACTGCTGAAAATAGTAGAGATTTTGCAAGACCTTTCAATCATTTCCTGCTAGTTGTCAGTTCCTCTGCCCTCCAAAGGAAACAACCTTTCACCAGAGCTGATGAGCTGCACCCTGCTGCAAAGGCAGCCTGAGCCAAAACATCTCCCACCCACAGTGGCACAAGTAAGAGACTGTCTTGTCAGTTTATTTCATTTTATTCTGAAGAGATGGCCCAGACTTGTCCAATTATGTTTCTTCAAGATTTTATTACACTGCTGTTGTCCAATAGCCAATTTCACATATACACCAGTGAACCTTCACACTAATTTAATGTCAGAACAAAACTTGCTAATGATTCACCTGCTTTGTTCAGTTTTTAGTAAAAATATTTTCTTCTCTTAGCATCCTCTAACTTACCCTATCATTCCCAGTTATATACCAAGCACTTAAATAAAACATGATGATTTTGTTGAAAGGACAAGTTACACTAAAAAAAGTAAATTGTATTCACCGTTTATCAAATACTTTGATATCATATCAATGCATTTATTATTTCATATCAGATCACATTTAAATATATATATTGTCTCGTTTTCTTTTTTAATAAAAGGAAATGCTGGTTTAAGGAAAATAAATCTCAAAAATATTCTGAAAACATTACAACATCCATACTGATATGTGTTCTTTCAGATTGTATTACATCTCAAAACTCAGAAATTTTCTCAAACTCCACGATTAAAGTAAGTATTGACACCAATAACAGAAGCAACATTTCTTTATCAGAGTTTTCAACTCAAACTGACAGACATTTAAGTAATGAGGAACTCACTGACTGCATAATCTATTTGGTATATATATGAATCAAAACTAGATTAGGGAAAGCAACCCTAGAAGAAAAGGTATAGTGTTATAATGACCCCAGACAGCACAGCTCAGATCCATACACTGGCTTCATTACTCCTTTTATCCAGTTCACTTGAAAATCAGGTTTGATCATTTTTTGATGTCCCAGGAAAGAAAACATGATTATCACTATGACACATTTCAGATTCTTGTTAGCATGAATCTGCAATTGCATGAACTAATTATAATTGTCCTATGATTAACACGTACTTATGAATCTTTTAAAAGTTATCATCTAAAGCATAACTGTTCCATGTAACTTTCATAAGAATATAATACGCAGACTAAATAGAATAACTAGGCAAACTTGTGGGGAAAAAAAAACCCAAACCAACAGAAACAAAAACCAACCCACCTGTACTCTGTAATCAGTAGCACATCTAGCTCTGAAGTGATCCAAAATAATACCTTAAGACAGTAATTTCCATTTTTAATAGTATAGGAAAATATGTGGCTTTAACTTTAAAAGTAGCTCTGTACTGAGTGGAGGGTTAGACTTGACCTCCAAAAGTCTCCTCCAACCTAAACTGTTCCACAATTTTAATATATTAGATTCAATGTACTAATACAGTCAAATATCACACTAAAATACAAGATTATAAATGCCCAATAGAAGGATAGCAGCTTTAGAAGCCAACTAAAGGCAGACATTCCCTGAGAAGTTACAAAGTAGTCACCCCAGGGCTGCAATAGTTTAATTAAATTAAGAGTAAGTCATGGATATTGATTTGGCACAAGAAGGAGCTTATGAAAAAAAATCTTTGACTGAGCTATTATGATTTATTTACCATTATGCATCTGATTGTGTTTAGAGAGGAAAAAAAAATAATTCTTGAGCTTGCTATATACATTGGAGCAGAACAAACATCTTAATTTTCATTTTCTAAAATCTCTTAACTAATTTATTTAGACACAACGTATATATGTGCCTTGCAATGCCTAGACCATGAGCTCTCCTAGTTGGAGATGATGGTACTACAGTGGTAGGGATGAACAATAAGGTTGTAGATATGAAAGCAACCCCCCTGTGGAAAAATATGCCCTGGTATTATCCTTATTCCTGTGGTACTGTGAGGGTCCATACTGAAGCAGTGCTGATAAACATGAGCACAGCTCAAAGCCACAGTGATCACCCCAAATGCTCCCAGGATAAGGGATCTGAAGCCCTGCAGCAGCCAGGGCTGAAACAGCTGCAGCAGACACACATGGAAGAAAAAAGTTGTGCTGCTTCAGGAGCAGCCTCCAGTGAGCACACCAAAGCCAGTGCTGAAGAAGTGGAAGTGCCTGGCCCCTGGTGCCTCACTGAGTGGTACCTGGCCCCTCAAAGGTTTTGTTAGAAGTGAGATGTCTTCTTGCTTTCATATCACCCACATACTGCTAAACAAAGCCAGCCATGGCTTTTAGTCTGGGAGAGTGTCAAAGGATATATTTTTATTTTGGTTTGTTGCAGTAAGCCTTTTTAATGCACAACATCAATAAATTATGTGATTCAAAATCACAGATTTCTCAGATAACAATACTAACTATACAAGGTAAATGTCAGGGAATCCCAAGTGTTATTTCTCCTCACTGCTCTGGAATTATATTTGATTTATGTGTGAAGCACATGGATCTTAAATATTTTGATATCAGAAGCAAATCCATTGAGCATGTAAAATAGAGTAATAGTCCTTCCCTGTGTCTTCATTAGAAAGAAACTAATCTTCATTAAAAATTAAAGTTTATAGTTTTGTACTTTGACTTGGCAACAAACCTCTCCCAATGGCCTGCTTTGTTCTACTGTGTAGGAGTCACAGAATACAAATAAATTCAGTTCAAATATTATATGTAAAGTGAAAAACGATGTTTTAAGTATAAATGTTACCACATTACCACAGCAAAATAAAAAAGGAGCCATCCTGTTTACCTGCATTTCTGTCCCTGGTGTCATAAATCTTGCCTACTGTGAATCAAAGAATAACTCGTGCATGAAGTGGTGAATCATGACTTCAACTAGAAAGGAAGTCACCTAAGACTTTGTGATTTATTTGTAGTTTAACGATGACATATGGTTGCTCTTAGAAGATATTTGCTATGTACAATTTCACGTTTATTAATAGCTAAGAAATAGAAGTCACCTATCTGTGTGAAACTGAAGTCCCCACTATATTAGGACCAGAGTCTGTTAAAACTATCTGGGATTACACTTCAGAGGTAAATTTTGTATGTTGGTCACTTTGGAGATGTGGAGATTCTCTATCCTTGATGGGACAACTGCAGAGATGAATCAGGTGTCTGGAATTTCATCTAGCCATTTCCCCCAGCCAGGTGAAAGATGACCTGACAAATGGGAATCAGGCATCGTTTTTCCACCAGGTGCTTTGTTATTCCATGGAAGTCAAGTTCATTTTGTCATCTTTTGGCCCAACACACAAACCAAAGCAGCAGCATGCTACAGAATTAATGCATACACACAGCTGGGACATTTCACTCCTGATGGACAACTGCAAGTCACAGCAGAAAAACAGAGAAGGGTTATTTTTAGGAATGCTTATTTCATAGACTTGTGTTACACAAATCTTTCATACAAAGAGAACAAGCAGAGAAGGATGCATGTGACTTGCTCACACCCCTGGCAATGTTTGGTAGCATGGGGGGTTATAGATTTCAGAAGACAAAGCAACTACCTACACTTCCTTCCCCAACGGGCAGGCATTCTTATAGAAATAATAGCACTCTCTTTAAGACAGAAATTTGTCTTTATTTCCCATGTTTTATTCAGTACTGAACAATATGATAACTTATTGCAAGCCCCAGTCATTCGGGGAGATTTTGCTGAAGGTGGGATAAAACTAGGATAGGTCTTAATAAACAGGTTATCATTTTTTTTCAATTCCAGTTGCACAGTTATGCTTCTGGTGAGGATTTCGGAGGAAGGAGAGGTCATAATTTGTGCAGTCAGTTTCTGAGAACACAGAACGAGGAGAGTGGCAGCACTGCCTCACTTCTTGAGAAACAGGCAACAGAGCACATCTTCTCTACAATATTGGAATCATAGAATCATAGATATTAGGGGTTGGAAGGGACCTAGGTGATCCTGCTCTGGCAGGGGTTTGGACTTGAAGATCTCCAGGGTCCCTTCCAACCCCTGACATCCTGTCATCTTTTAAAAGGCTGCCACAATCAATTGTTGTAAGACAACATTCTTCTTCTCTGATGATTTTTTGATTTTGCACAGTTAGTGAAATGTTGCACAGATCACAGGCAGCTCTACAATTTACCAGTCAGAGGACTTACTAAAAAAAAAAGGCAAGTTCCTGCCTCTTTGGTAACAGTCATTTAAGTGTTTTGTACAATGCAGAATTACTTTCACAGAGAAATGTTCCCAATATTAGAGCACTGGAGTGTGTTACAGCACTCAGCCAAGGACAAGGAAGACCAAAAGTAGACACCTCACTTTGAATTAATCAGAGGAGTATTTGGATCTGTGCCAGTGACATCCCAGAACAGCTTCCTGAATAATCCACTAAAAAAAAAACATTTACCATTTTCTTCAGCTCTACATGTTTGGTGGGTTTTATAAGGCTTGCAAGGGCCAGCAAGGCTGCACAGAGTTAATTAGTTTTCTGACCTAGTCAAATCTTGTACTGTTCTTATGTGATGCTTCAAGAGTCTTCATTTACCATCTATGGGTGTTAAAATGCTGCAGCAAGTGAATTTTCCTTCCTGTGGGCAAGTGAAGGTTCTCACTAAGCAGTGACCTTGCTGGCATTTGTTTGTAAACCAGTAGAAATGTTTTGACTCTGGGTGTTGTGGCACCCCAGCCAATCACCTCGGGGGGTGGCTGATTTCTTGTCCAATTACCTTGAAGTTAAAAGGGTATAAAAAGAGCTGTAAATTAATAAATAAAGGATCTTGAAATGTTGGTGAAGGAAATAGTCTCTGCTTTGCTCTTTCTCCTCTGGCTACTGGCAGATAAACGACAACCATCAGATAAATAACTGCAAAACTTGATGGAAGGGTAGGGAAACACTTTTTGTTGTTGTTAAATGCACTATGTGGAATGAGAGGGTTTTTCACATGTGTTTTCTTAACTACAGGCTAAAATAAATATCATTTTAAAGGGGTTCTTTTCTTGCTATCTTGGCTACCCAGCTGAAAAGAGCTTGTTTTCAGCCTGTTTATTTTTAATTCTCCCTTTTGTGTTGCTTTCAAGGAAATGTCACCTCCTGAGAACAAAAAAAAAAGGTTAAGTCACACAATGCTGAACTATATAATCACTCTGCTTGACAAGCCTAGGCTGCAGCAAATATTAAAGAATGAGCACCTGCCAAGTAGACAAGCCATCTCCATTGACATAAGTCCCTGTTTCAGTATTTTAATTATTCTCATGGGTCAACCCATCTTCAGCCACATCAGCATTGATGTTACCTCGTCACTGGTAAATATCAGTAATGTGGTTTTTTCCAAGGGCTGCACTTGGCCTCTTCAAACCAGAATCTGGAATTAGCAGTTAAATTGCTTGAGCTCAAAGTCCCAATTGCCCTGTCCTGAGAGAAGACTAAGGGGCTTTGCCACTCACTATTCAGGTTGCTTACTCTAGCCAAATTGCTATTAAAAAAGCTAACAAATATGGTTTGATACCAACCAAGATTCCAAAGTCTAAGTAAGTGACCTTTTTATTTACACAAATATTCTGTGCAACTAGTGCAACATCCCAGTGAATTTCAGATTGCCTCAGATCTAATTTTATTATTCAGACACATAAAAATCTGTGAGATAACTGGAGCTCATTTGCTGTTCAGAGGTCTCAGAGTTACAAAATTTGGGTGTTTGTTGCAATCAAAACACACAGCAGAAAAAAAAAATAGTACACAACCAACTGCTAGGAGTCTTTGGATGTTTCAAAACATCACCTGAGAATCTTGTCATTTTAAAATCCTCTTTCATTTTCCTCTGATTATTTTATATTATCTTTTGGAAGCAATAGCAATTCATTTTGTTGACCTATCTCATTACAATATCAACAGGAGATACTGTGATCTATCAGCTAGAACAGAAACACTACTTTATGTGCCACAATGTGGAGATTCATATCAATGCAAATGTGAAAAATAGAGAAGTGGTACATAAAATGACTACCACTCCAATACCTGTGGATAGTTCAGTTTGCACTTTGACTCAGCTTTAGGGAAGGATGCTCCTTTTAAATACCCTCCTGATTTTTGTGGCAGGTAAATAAATGTTTCCTACCTTTCAAAGGTGACCTGCAATTTGTTGTCCATACTTTTATATAAATACAGCAGTGTTATAAATTGTGATCACCCTTTCATTTTTTGTTATATAAGTAAATGACAGTTCTGAAAGATTTGGTTAATATTTTTATTTTTTAGTGTCTAAGGGTTTAATATTCATCCTTCAGGTACTGCTTTGAGAAAAATATAAGGACAACCCTCAGTAAAACAGAAGCAGTCCCATGAGGATGCTTTGCAGCTCCAGAACTGTACCAAGAGTAACACCACTTCTGCTGACACAGTTACACTGGAACAGGTGGGTTTGGAATAAGAGGATAGGTTTTGCCAAGGGTATGAAGGAAAACAGGAATATATAGTATATGTTACCATACATATGTTTAGAGTCTTTAGTGAGTATGAAGTTAGTAAAATTTAGGCACATGCGTTTTCTCTAAATGCATTGGTGAGGAGAGGGCAGAGAGGTTGGTTTATTTATCATTTTTAACCTAACACTGACTATATTTGTTATATTTTTGAATGCCTACTAATGCAAATGAGATGAGAGTTTGGCCTTACTCTCTAAAGAGCCAACATGCAGGCAATGCATAATGGAAAATAAAATGTGCAGCACCATTCCTGGGATCTGGGGGATAATACTTTGCTCCCTGCTGCTTTGCCCAGTGCCACAAGTGCAAAAACACAAAAAAGACCCCTTAAAGTCAAAAAAAAATTCAATGATCAAGCTTGTCTCTACCAAGTGATGCAAAACAATCGCTTCCAAAGCCAGCTAGAGCATAAAAAATGAATCTCTGTATGGTTCAAATTAACCCAGTAGTCTTTCACAATATCAGTACATTACTGATGACATTTGTTGCAGTAACAGCTAGAGATAATAACCTTTTGTTCTTCTAGTTTACAGAGAAAATTTCTGATTTAGGATGGTGAAGGATGCTGCAACAGACAAGTGGTATTTCTTTCAAGTAGGGGTGATCAGGTAATGTGAATGCACAGGCTAAAACACCAACATTTTTCATGCTTTCTGATACTTCAAAAACACATTATCAGTTTGGTTTTTTTTCCAAACATGGAATTAGTTTATATATTACCATATATACCTTTACATTCTCCATGCTATCCTAGATACCTTATTCAATAAACCCTAAAAAAAGCAGTGTAAACAGACAAAACAGTAACTCCTTAGTCTTCCCACATTTTTTAACTGATTAGACAACATTACAGTTATCACATCAGCAAACACTATAATTAAATCTATCTGTTTCATTACAACTTCACTATTTTCACCTGCTTACTCTCCTCCAAAATTATCCTTCTATAGCTGGTATCATCCAAAATAGCATCTAGAATGCATGAGCATGGGACAACAGAAAACATAGAGGTGTCCTTATAGGAGTCCTTATACAGTCAGATGGGCACACAAGTAATTTCTTAGAGTACTGATAAAGCAAATAACAATGTATTTTTAAAAATTCAAACTAAAATTTGAGTTTCCAGTGAATCAGCTTTCCCAAAACTAAGGTTGCCATTTTTTCCTTAAAACATACCTGAATTTTTTCAACCTCCTAGGACAGTGAAACCACTCTGTGAATGATTCTTTCATGTGGAAAACTCGTAAGCATAAAACGAGCTCAGAAATTATGTCTGATGAAACTGATGTCTCTTAGGAAATTGCCAAAGGAATTTATGTGCAGTTGATGAAATATGGGTGATGGCATAAAACTGCCATATTGCTGAAAGCCTTTATGTATGTGAAATCTGCTATTTCTGGTTGCATTTCTGCCATTTATCTTCCAGGCCAGAGACAGTGAATGATTATTACACATAGAAGATCTCCACAACATTGAGATAGTCATGAAGGACTTAGTAAAGCAGCTCCCCAGCTTTTTCTTTAGAGAGAACATTTGAAGCAGTGAAATTTCCCTGAATTCCAGATTTTGTTCAGTGACTATCTAAATAAAAATACCCAAGGTAGTACTGGAAGCAGGGATCAGAACCACATGCTTTTGCTCCCAGAGGAGAACCCTGAACAGACACCAAAATCTTCTTTATCTTCTCCTGGAGAGTAGCTGAATTTCAAAAGAAATGCAGTGCAGATTTTCTTCTCTAAAATGACCCATAGCAGTTACAAGACTTATAATGACTCATGTTTGTATCTCCAAGACCTGAAAATTAGAATTCTTCAGCTGCCAGGGATGGAAGCTTCTCTGTAATAAGCTAGGGCTTAGATACACCCAGTGAGTTCAGCTCCCAGAGACAGGCAGCTGACTTAAGATCCTTCTGGGTCTGCACCCAAGAGTCTTAATTGCACTTCCCTGGTTGCATTTATCTAACATTTTTTCTAAGTCAGCTGCTCCAAAGCTGGTCTTGTTCTTGTACTGCACACAAAGACCATTTTTCTTTAGGCAGTTTGCTCTTGAATTTAATGTGAGATATTGTAGTATATAGACTCATTTGCAGATAAATTCAAAGTATCTTATGAAATTCTGGCAATGGAATAACATTCTGCTGTCTGTACTTTGGCCTCAAGAAATTTTCTTGTTCACTAAGTGTATGATAATGCTAAAATGAATATAACCATTCTTTCATTCTATCATTAAAGATTAGCATTATAACCTTATGCTAATGTGCTATTTTCCACATGTCCTGTGATTTGCAAGCCTCCCTCGTGCCTTGAAACAAGCCCTTATATATGCACCAAAACCACTACAGTTCTCCATTCTCAGTCTTATCATGTATTGCTGCATCCCTGTAAGTTCTCCAGGCTTCTTTGTTTTCCAGAAACCCAAGGCTGTAGTTACAAAAACCTAATGTACCTGGTGCCTATTTCTCCACCACATCCCATGTAAAAATGGCAGAGGACAGCAATAATACATCACTAAAATCAGAAATACACAGACTCACTTCTAAAAACCTTTTTTTTCTTCTTCTTTTATTAGTCAGATAGCTGTCTGGAAGGGGAAATGAGCAACAGTTCTTTAAAGCATCTTTAACAGGTCTTTGTAGTTCAAATCTAGTCTGATCCAAGCCACTGCTGCCAGCTGCACTATTCATGTGCATTAGCCAGAAAGAACAACAGAGCAGACTTCTTCCTTGCTACTCTTCTTTTTATCTCCTATTTCTTTTCTCTCAAAAATGCTGTGAAGCTATTACAGAAGTCCTGATCCCATGCTCCAGATGGGAGAGCAAAGGAACAAATGATGGCTCACTCTCTACTTAAGTGTTTGGGTTTCTGTCCAAAAAACAGTGAGAGTCTGGCCTGAGTATCAGTTGAAGGGACTGGGAAATGCTCCAAAATCCCCCAGTTCAGATGGGCCCAAAGAAACTCTTATGGCTCTACTTACTTATAACATCCTTTTATAACATAAATTACCTGGATCCAAACTGACACTTTCAACACTGACACTATCAACACACTGCTTATGCTCATATAAAAGTAGCATCTTTAGCCCTTCCATTCCAGCACAAAAACAGGTACTTTGGTGACCTGTTTGTGACAGTGGCTGCTGCTCAGCTGAATAAATTACTCATGTAAGTCATGTGGGAAGGCTGCTGAGATAAAACATTGAGAAGAAATGAATGGGGTGGACAGAAGGCTTGGGAGGTAAATTCAAGCTAGAATTACCTATCACAATACGACCTAAATCAGCCTGTCTGTACTGGAGCAGTTTTAGATACAGATATCATGAAGACTTGCCCATGACTAAGATAGACTGCTTTGGGTTTCTTTGCTGACTGAGTATACTCTGCTTCAATGTCTTCAGAATATCTGAGCATTTCTCATCATTCCTGTTTCTAAACAAAAGGTGGGGGAAAAAAAGCCTCAGAGAGATGAAGCAAAAGGTCTGACTCAAAAACCAGGTTCAGTTCATTTCCATGGTAGATTCAAGAAAGTACAGCAGCGTGGTATTTCAAAAGTGACAATTACTCATTCTTTTAAATTCTTCAGTGGTCTATCATCTAAAGAAAGCTGCACTGATAATAAGAAAAGAAAACTAGTTTTGAAAGCAAGCATTGGTTGGGGATTAGGGGAATTTGATAAAGAAGATATCTGTGTGAGCCAAAGGATTTGGTGCAGGGTAGCCAGCAATGAGGAAGATGAAGTATTCCAAGGGATTTAAACTGTTCATCTTGGAGTTTGTGCATTTAACAAATCTGGTATTGCTTATAAGGAATGTAAGATAAGTTAAACATTACATTTACTTGCTTTCATGCAAATGCCTATTACTTCAATTACTTGCTGTAATAGTGACTTTGCATAAACTACTTTCTCCTAGACAAGAGACACTTCTGATTTGTAATGAACAACACCAAAAGGTTAAAACAGTTCAGAACTGACTGCCTCACAATCATATTTAAAGGGTTTGCTCAGAGCAGACTTTGCCCTTTTGTGCTCCTCCACTATTACCCAAGTGAGCTGCTGGTGATGGAAGCAGCATCAGCAGCTTGGAGAAGTATTGGGAAGCAAGAGAAAGGAAAAAAGTGACTACCTATTCAGAAGCCCTCTGTTTGGTGCTTTCAAAACCTGAAGCCTAGGCACTGTTTGTCTGGTGCCCTCAAACTCAGAAAGTTTTTATTTTACTTTCCCTAATTTCTTCTTGACAATTCAGATCATTAAATCAGGAGACTTCAAAATAAACATAACTTCCTTTACTAAAAAGTGTTCTAATCCACACTTGCAAAAAAAAAAAAAAAAAAAAAAGAAAATGTGAACAAATTGATCCTAAAGGCTTAGAAGCCAAGTAAAAACCAAACTGCAAAATTATTTTTAATAGGAAAAAACCCACATCATTTTTAAACAATCTCATGATTTTTCGAGGCTGACTCATGATTTTGTAATGTTTAAAGTTGGCAATACTGATACCCTGTGATTTAAATGACTAATCACACACTGAAAAGCTAATAATCAAAGTAAGCAGTTTGTGAAGTACCCACAGACTAGAAAATATGTATCTCAACTACTCAGCAAAGGCCTCTGCATAAATTGACAACAAATAGAATCAGTTTATGTAAAGGCTTCACAGAGAGAGAAACGAGCTAATCAGTTATTTTATTTGTATCACACAATGCTACCAGCTGCAGTAGTGAGAGTGAAGAGGGGAGGGGATGGAAGAGAATCACAGGGTAGTGCCTCAGCAATGCATTCACAGGGATTAGGGGAGCACAGGCAGAGCTCAAAGAGCAAAATCAAGAGTCAAGATCTCCCGAAGGATGGCTGCAGTTGCACTGCACCCCACGCAGTAGCTGGGGGATGGAGGGAAGCAAACACACAAGGAAGTCAGGAGAGAAGTGGTCAGCTGGCTACAAAGACTTAAATCTAGGTAGTCCACGGAGAATGGCTATGAGAATGAACAAAGAGAATTAAAGCATCATTCAAAGACAGGTGGAGGCAACTGGGGTGAATCCTGGCTCCTCGTTGGGTTTTCTGATTGGACCACTTGTTCATGCACAGTAGTTCTCAGCAGGGCTCTTTCCGATCTTTTATCTTATCTGGTATGAAGCAGAGGGCAGAAGAAGGTGTATGTAGCACATGCTTGGCACCAGTTATGTGTCCAAAGAAGATGAATTCTTTTTGGAAANAAAATCAAGAGAAGAGAAAGAATATGCAGCACTGGCCTACAAATTTGTACCCTCTTTATATAAAATTTATATCTTCTTTATATAAAATTTATATTCGCTTTATCTAAAATTAAATAGAGCAGTTAGTAGTTTCAGAAAATTCTCTCACAAAGGCATATTTAATTACGAGTCTGCCAAAAGGGAGTTTCATTTTCTTTTGAAGAATGTGTTATAGACAGGATATTACATTAGTAGGCTCTCTAATCTGGTCCTGTATGGAATCTCCTATATCCCTGGAAAGAGGAAAAAGCCACACACTGAAAATGAAGGTCAAATCAAAACAAGCAAAATTGAGAAATTGGGGTGAATGATAAATCTGTATTAGGGTTTTCCACAGCAGCTGTCAGCACCCAGCCACCAGTGTCCGAGGTGCTGCCTAATTGGGGTGGATCCCGAAACTGGAGGGGAGACTGGAGCCTAAATGGGAGAGACTGAGGGATGTATTTCACAGCTGTCAGCCACACAGGACAGATATTCCACTCCTCCCTCCAGATGGAGAGCAGCTCACATTTGGATGCAGAGAGTGAGGGGGTGAGTGAAATGCAGAGATTCATTCATGAGCTGCGTGTACAACGTGGCTGTGTGGAAATGCTCTAGCTCTGCACAGGAGAGGGGAGGGGAGCAGCAAAATTCCTCTCTTAGTGCAGCAGGTGTAGGGGTCACTGAAACCAAGCACTGTCATGGGATACCTGTCTCACACTGAAAAACTGTCTTGCTTTTCTATTTATTTAGAATAAAAGCCCTGGCATTATCTATGCTCTCCAGCTGCAGGGGACCCTTCTCTGGTGACAGCTTTCTACATTTGTTGGCATCACTTCTTAATGAACTGCAAGTGTGAGATTTACCCAGAAAAAAATAAATATTTTTATAGGAAGGTATGAAAGCACACAAAGTAAAAAATTACTTAGGTGTGTTCTTGGGGGCAGAGGGGATTGACAGAAGAGTCAATGCCTAAAAGCCCTAATGCTGCAGGAAAAATGGAGAGCTCTGACATATGTACTTTAAGTTGCTCTAGAGATTCACAAAGAGCAACTCCCCGTTGCACTGCCAGCATACAGATTCACAGATTCACAGATATTATACTGCCACAACCCTGCTGAGTGAAACACAACAGCCAGCATGGGGGGAATATGAAGGAATTGTGCACAAGCTGTTGGGAGAACAGTCTCAATTCAGCTCTGGAGGAACTGCACCCATGGAGCTCGGGACTCCAGAGACAGCCTCAGCCTTGGCCTCTGTATCCTCTAAAGTCTTTTGAGTGCTGTCATAGGTCAGGCCAGGGCATCCAAGAGTTTGGCCAGAAGTCAGGGAGTCCCAAAAGACCAAGATCTTCTCAGTACTATAAGGATGGTTATGAGGAGATACCAGTAGTCCAACAGTAGCCTGGTACAGAAAGCTCCATGGTGATGCTGCAGAGATGCTCCCAGTAATGCTCTGAAACTCCACCAGAACTTCTTTTATCCAAGGAACAGCTCTGCCTTTATGACCATTAGCTTGTTGTAGCTGTGTATGTCTACCTGGTTGACTTCTTTCTTCCCTCAAAAACTGCAAAACTGTCATTCTGGATGCAGAATGACAATAAAATGAAAAAATCAGTAGTTCTTCATGCATTACCATGAGTTGTGGTATTTCAGCCTTCACGATACNTGGGGTGAATCCTGGCTCCTCGTTGGGTTTTCTGATTGGACCACTTGTTCATGCACAGTAGTTCTCAGCAGGGCTCTTTCCGATCTTTTATCTTATCTGGTATGAAGCAGAGGGCAGAAGAAGGTGTATGTAGCACATGCTTGGCACCAGTTATGTGTCCAAAGAAGATGAATTCTTTTTGGAAATTCTGCTCACAGCAAAATGACATTGATAGAAGCCAAAGCATCTGCACATATTGATGCTGCTCAAGCAGCTTAGTTCCCTCAAAATAAAAACGGCAAGGAAGGATGATTTCTAATTTTCAGAAGTTAAAGAGGACTTGAAGAAATATGGCTAATATGATAAACCTTCATTTATTGACTTATGAAGGCAGAAAATAAAACCATTTTGGAAAGAAACACTACACATTTATCCAAATAAGTATATAATAGTATATAATATATAGCNCTAAATGGGAGAGACTGAGGGATGTATTTCACAGCTGTCAGCCACACAGGACAGATATTCCACTCCTCCCTCCAGATGGAGAGCAGCTCACATTTGGATGCAGAGAGTGAGGGGGTGAGTGAAATGCAGAGATTCATTCATGAGCTGCGTGTACAACGTGGCTGTGTGGAAATGCTCTAGCTCTGCACAGGAGAGGGGAGGGGAGCAGCAAAATTCCTCTCTTAGTGCAGCAGGTGTAGGGGTCACTGAAACCAAGCACTGTCATGGGATACCTGTCTCACACTGAAAAACTGTCTTGCTTTTCTATTTATTTAGAATAAAAGCCCTGGCATTATCTATGCTCTCCAGCTGCAGGGGACCCTTCTCTGGTGACAGCTTTCTACATTTGTTGGCATCACTTCTTAATGAACTGCAAGTGTGAGATTTACCCAGAAAAAAATAAATATTTTTATAGGAAGGTATGAAAGCACACAAAGTAAAAAATTACTTAGGTGTGTTCTTGGGGGCAGAGGGGATTGACAGAAGAGTCAATGCCTAAAAGCCCTAATGCTGCAGGAAAAATGGAGAGCTCTGACATATGTACTTTAAGTTGCTCTAGAGATTCACAAAGAGCAACTCCCCGTTGCACTGCCAGCATACAGATTCACAGATTCACAGATATTATACTGCCACAACCCTGCTGAGTGAAACACAACAGCCAGCATGGGGGGAATATGAAGGAATTGTGCACAAGCTGTTGGGAGAACAGTCTCAATTCAGCTCTGGAGGAACTGCACCCATGGAGCTCGGGACTCCAGAGACAGCCTCAGCCTTGGCCTCTGTATCCTCTAAAGTCTTTTGAGTGCTGTCATAGGTCAGGCCAGGGCATCCAAGAGTTTGGCCAGAAGTCAGGGAGTCCCAAAAGACCAAGATCTTCTCAGTACTATAAGGATGGTTATGAGGAGATACCAGTAGTCCAACAGTAGCCTGGTACAGAAAGCTCCATGGTGATGCTGCAGAGATGCTCCCAGTAATGCTCTGAAACTCCACCAGAACTTCTTTTATCCAAGGAACAGCTCTGCCTTTATGACCATTAGCTTGTTGTAGCTGTGTATGTCTACCTGGTTGACTTCTTTCTTCCCTCAAAAACTGCAAAACTGTCATTCTGGATGCAGAATGACAATAAAATGAAAAAATCAGTAGTTCTTCATGCATTACCATGAGTTGTGGTATTTCAGCCTTCACGATACCCAACAAAAATCTGCCTGGTACCCACTGGCACCTCCTCCTCATTTCACTCCCATGCTCACATCTCTGCTATGCAGCCTCTCAAATCACCACTGAGGCCTCTGGAAGCAGCATCCTTCACAGAAGACCCGTCAGCCTTCCCCATAGCTGTGCTTTTTGCTACACAAAGAAAGAAAAGGCAGCTGTTGCTCAGTATGATATGATCACTGAGAACTGCCAGGACATAACCCTCAAGTCCTCCAGTGACAATGATGCTGTTAGATCCCCTGACACACAAATAACTGACTGTTTAGAAGTGACTGTGCTCCCCAAGGAAAACCTGAAAGCATTCAAGCAGCACTGCCACAGTGCAACAGCTCTGGGCCAAGGTCTGTGATGTGTCAGCACATCTCACTGCAGTGGTGGACGTTGGGTAAGACTGGGCTGTGGGCAGGAGTCCACTGGGTAGACAGCAGGGACCAGGGATGGCCACAGAGAGCTGCCAATGCTGCTCAGAGTAGTAAAAATACAAACCAGCACAACCATATAGGTGCTGTAGATATAGCACACGGGATGAATATGATTCATATTTATGCTCCCTGTAGGCAACAGAAAGAACCAAGCAGCCTGAGCCATCCAGATGGGTTTCTATGGCAGACAGATGAGCCATCTCTGAAAGCCTGTTCTCTCCATTGACTGCAAAAACTGACTACACAGGATCCACAGTAGTGTACTCTTCAGCTCAAAATAAATGAAAATTATTTCACCAAAGTTAGATTAACTCTTTTTTAAATATGCACTTCATGCTGGACTTCTGTGCCTCATGAATTTTAAAAGCAATTTGCTTATTTCTGCTGTTTTAAATAGTACAGTCACCTGCCAATCAGTTTTACATTTTACTTCTTTTATATTGCATGAGGAAATGCATGGACATTTTTTATTGTAATATTTATATTTATTAATATTTTTACACACATTTATTTATCCTACATATGCACATATGAATGTAAAAATTTTTTTCTAATTCCATTGCCAGACTTCACTGTCAAGTGTAATTCTCTTTTTTAAGCATTCAAATGAATATTTACATTTGAAAGTGTGCTACTAGAGTTTTACATTATGCTTTTAGCATGCTGTATCTCAAATGCATATAATCATATACATCTCATTACTGGTTTTTTTTTCAACAGACTTTAGTATAATCTGGTTTATATTTTTCTGACCTCTTCTGCAGCCTGTGAAACAGCAATCAATTTGCAGTGGTTTCAAGGGACTGTGGATTGCACTTTGTAATATCCTATTAAGAAAGGTAGCCAAGTTTACTTCTATTTTAGAATTCTCCCTAGGTTGGGAGCTGAAGTAGTAATAATGTCACTGAGAAATACCATACACCTCACCCGAGAGGTAAAACACACCTCTTGGACAGACATGTTTAGAGATGTAACATGCACATTTCACAGAATCACAGAGTGTCAGGGGTTGGAAGGGACCTAGAAAATCATCTAGTCCAACCCCCCTGCCAGAGCAGGGTCACCTAGACCAAGTCACCCAGGAACAGATCCAGGTGGGTCTTGAGTGTCTCCAGAGAAGGAGACTCCACAATTTGGAAAGAAAACTCTTGACAGCATCATAAAAGTACTGTGAGGTTAGAAGTGAACAGTGGCAAATGTGGTGGCTAAACTCAGCCTTACAATCTGTTCCATGCTGCTGTATCATCCATTTCTACCTAGGTTGATGTTCACATTGTTCTACACAGAGAGTTGTGGCTAAATCCCCAAGTCCCACATGAAAGCTCATGTTAATTTAACTCTCAAATACCCCTCCCGTGTACGCCCTCATTCTTCCTTCTCAATTCCTCATTCCACTTAGATTAAGTAAAACTCAATTTTGAACAGAATCTATTCAGAGAATAAGTCACATCCTCTCACAGCACCAATGTACCTTCCTCACACTCTCCCAGCAATGTTTTCATATAGACCATTGCCAAAAGTACTGAGCTGCTTTCAGTCAATAACCACTCTGCTGATCCTCTCTAGGAAGACACGATCAAACCTGTAAATGAGACAGTTGTTTATTCCTCCTAACACAGCTGTAGGTTTCAATCCAAATACCCTGTGATCCCAGGCCAAATACTTGGGAGAAATGAAATTGCTTTTGTATCCACACAGTTGTTTCCATCAACTGATCTATAATCCTGTCAAAGAAAGATAACAGATTAATTGACAAGTCTTCCTCGCCATCAAAACTGACTGGCATTACTTAACCTACCCCTTTTTGTTGGCTCTTCACAGCTAACTGTTCCAGTATTATACTGGATTCATGTAAGGAGGGGTTTTTAGGTACCATTTTCTACCCCTTTTTGACACTTGAACAGTATTAGCACTTTTTTCAAGCAGAACATTCACACTTCCAGATGGGTTTCTCAAGGTGAACTGCTGCTGGTAATATAACTGCTACTACACCTAACTAACCAAAAATTCAGTGGGAGAAAACCTAATAGGGGCTCCAGTAGGAGAAAATAAGGAGGAACTATTCAGATTTTATTATAATGACAGGGAGGAAATAAAAAGACAATGATTTGTCTTTTGTCTTCTAAATGCAGTATTTTGTCTGTCAGGTTTGTTCATCTTATACAAAGAAGAGTAATAGTATACATTTCCAAGATAAAATCAATTATGCATTATCTTAGAGTTGTACAATCTCATTCTCCACAGAGGCCTTAATATGACTTACACGGAGCATAATTCTTATTCCAGATCTCTGAACAAAGCTAAATTTCACTGACAGTTCATTGTACAAATTCCAATTTACGGTCAGGTTTACCAGTATTCTCAGAGTATAAAATTGCAAAGGCCATCTCTGCTTGGAACAGCATATGAATTTTGAGATATAATAAAAATAAAGGAGCAAATGAAGAGACTCGTTTGATTCATTACCTCAGAACTCTTTTGCTTAAAATACCCTCCTATATTTTATGCCAGTTTTTCAAAAGAGTGAAAAAAGGCTTTGTTCCTCCAAAACTCCCAAACTGGCCAAGTTAGCCACATTTTAATTAGTTTCTTAATTTATCTCCATTATGAAATAAAACAGGGAACCAATTCCTGTTTCTATATTCCATTAAAGTGCTTCTGTACAAGTTAAAGACTATTTTGTTATCATGGTATTCCAAGTCTTAAGCAACCTATTTTTGTAAAAGCTAAAAATAATATCTCACACTTTAGATTATCTTCATTTGCTAAGTTGTGGCAGAACTCACAAAGGTACAGTGGAATTTGCTGGAAATTTTGCAGGGTTTAGAATGCTTATCCCATTTTCAAAGGAAAAGATGATCCCTAACCAGTTCATTTTCATTTCCAAGGAGATTCTTTCAGAAACAGCACACTTGCTTTCTGGGTTGGTTTTGTTGCTTGGGGTTTTTTTTAACAGAAGGCATTTCAGGCAGTTGAATTCAAGCTTTTTCCTGACTCTCTGAGCTGTGATCATGCTGTATTTCAAGAGTGCTCTCACTGGCAAGACTATGGCCAGCCTTTAAAACATTTCACTCCTCATTCCTACTGAGCAGATATATTCCCTTTATGGGTTTCTTGTGAAATCTCTTAGACAAGTTGGGAATGGAAGGACAGCTGCAAGCTGCTGAAAAATGTACATCCATGCAGCAGGGCAAAAGATATTTTGAAAGCATGATGCACCAATAGTTAAGTTTCTAAACCCCTGTGAACTGTGCACACAGTGAACCTGAATTTCTAACTGGTTAAATATTTTCCAGAAGATCCTTAATAATAATATTTCATGGGGAAAAAATGTGTCCAAAATAAAGTGTAGCATGGAAGCAATGATCCAAAGAGCATTAATTGTAATGAACAGTACAGAATAATGAAGATGCTCTCAAGTCTTCTTGGTGTGGGAGTATGTGATGAGAAGGAGTGACACAAACCCAGCAGCCCCTGCAGGATGCAAAATAGATTATTTATGCAAAAGAATCTGGAAGAGCCTGATATTCATAACTACCACATGACTTCTCAGGTAGTCTGCACTGAAATGGGATTGTCCAAGTTGAAGAGCAAGACTATTGTTAGATCATGGCCCTCACAAAGGCACAACCTTCAGGTCAATACCTCCTGCTCAGGCAGGGTGGTTGGACTAGATGATCTTCTAGGTCCCTTCCAACCCCTAATATCTATGATTCTATGATTCAAGCCCAGCCACTTGCTGCCAGCTCTGTGGATAACAAGAGATGCTCCCCCTGCCCTCTTCCAGCTTTGACTTGCAGATTCCTGATCAGAGCCACCATCATGCTTGTGCCATTTGCTTCCTCTCTGCTTATACTGGGCCTCAGTGGACATGGATCAGGCACATATTTAGAATAATTTCCCTAATAAGTACTTTGAAAAATTGAGATATTCCATATTTACTGCCCACTGAGTGCTGTATGACTTGTTGACAGATAAGGACACAAAATGGGAGATGCATTTATGGGCTCAGATGCTGCAAGACTCAATGCTCCACTCGTTGCCTACTGCAACCAGGAAAACTCCACCAGGGACCTAGGAGTGCATCTTCACTAGAAAACTCATGAAAACAGGTGCATAACATGGGAAAGATGAGATTGCTGTGGTGAGCAGGGGCATTGCCTTGGCAATGAAATAACTGAGGGACCAACATGACCTGAAGCCTATTTCTCTTAGGTACTCAATTTCAGGCTGCTGGACTTCCCCAGCTGTAACTTGCTTCCATTCATGGGTGCCTATATCAGATTATATATAAATTATATCTAATTTATACAAATTAGAGCTGGAGTGCTTCACACACTGATAGGATGTGAGAAAATGGGATTTCAGTTGTTGCCACAGCTGACTAGGTTCAAACAACCAGCATCTTCTGTCACTGAGGTGAATTCTCTCATTATTAACTGCTTGATCCCTCTTCCATCTTGAATGGCAAATTATATTGTTTCTCTTGAATTATCTTTTTTTTTTTTGGACAAGAGAAGGACCACAGAAGGGGACAGCTGAAAATTCACTCTTCCTACAGTGCATATGGAGCTATTTCATTGAGCATGGATCACTAAGCATTCACAGTCCCAGAGACAACACAGGCATTCCCTTGCTCAGACAAGCACACCTAACAATGAGGTTCAGCATCTGTTTTTTTCTTTCTTTTTCCCCATTAAGATTTAATTATTTCTGCAAAAGGAGAAACTCCATAGGACTTCCTCCAAGAGGAAGAAGTAACACACATGTCCAGTGACAAGTAAACTGGAAGACAGGAGGCTGAGCCCTTTCAGACAGGAGAAGGAACTGAATGCCACCCCATCCAGCTGGGAATGCTGCAGCTATCTCATTGCTAGAAATGGGGCTTGCTCTCTGACATGTTTCTCAGAATGAACCCCACAGGTAAATGAGTATTTTATAAATGTTGGGATTTCTGTGGGAGACCTCAGCTGCTGCAAAATAACTTCCTATTTCTATCAGATCTCCTTGAGGTGCAGAGCAATCTGGGCTTTGGTAGGAAGGGAGTGTCTTTGAAGAGCACAGCTGGAGAGGAGGGTTTTGTGGGGACTGCTGCTCACATCACAAAGGGAGGAAGGAAGAGGGTAATGGAGAAATCAAACACAGCAACCCTGGGAATCAAAAGGACTTCGTTCTCCTTCCTCTGAGGCTGCTTCCATCAGCACCAGGCTGAGTGTTCCTTCAGCAAATGAAGGAAAGCAGCCATGACCTTCTCCTTCATGGAGACCTGCTTAGAGGATTGGGGGGTTTTCTGTTATTGTTGGAGGTTTTTTAAGTCCCCATGAGATTTTTTGCTTGGTCAATGGTGAGGATAAGTGCTCTCCTTGCTTGACATCATCTAGACTCTTATGAAACAGCCCAGACTCATCATCTGCTGTGCCTTTGTCTACACATCAGCTCTCATGTTTCTAGTGTACAGTGAAGTGCTCTGTAAAGGAAGAGTGGCACCATTTACTGAGGGCAATCAAAACTGTACTTTGCAAACTATCAGGCATATCACAGAATCACAGCATGTTAGGGATTGGAAGGGACCTAGAAGAAATAAAGACACAGATGTGTAGGTGAAGTTTACAGCATGCATACCAAGTGAAAAAGTTCTTTTTGGAGGCCATGAAGTTAAACAACAACCATATCCATAGTCCTGGAAACCAGTTGCTTCTGCTTGAAATCTGGAGTACTACAGTTCAGCAGCCTAACCAAAATGAGACACATATCCATGCTCCACTTCAAATGACAGGGGAGTTATCAGATCTTGTAGAAATATTTGTGTAAACCTTTACTCCTCTGATCAGAAAAGCTATAATTTGACCTTTGAAAGCACCTACCAAATGAACTGTATCTGCTACACCAAAGAAAAAGCACTTCAGCTGCATCTTGAGGTAAACTGAACAAAGTCAACCACTCCAAAGATGTCATTTGGTCTTCAAGATGTTTCACCTTTTGAGAAGAACCTACAATGCTTTCCTAGAGTGACTTTATCTCAGGATGGTTGTGTCAATTAGTTACCCTGGAGCAAACCCACGTTTTTCAATCTCAAACTACATGCTGTAGTCAAGGACAAAAAGCAGAAATGCAGACAGTGATCAGCCCCCTTCTCAGTGTTTGCTGAGCAGTTGAGCCCAGCTAGCAATCAGAAACAAGGCAATTATTGATGTGCAAACATCACTTTGCACTCAGTTTTAATTTATATATTTAAACGGAAAACACATATTCCACTAAAACTGTTCTATGTGTACTTTTCCCCTTCAACATAAAATTGCTCTTGCAAAGTAAATTAATTTGCTCACAATATGAAGGCTCAGTACCATGCTCACCAAAAGCAAACACAATACACTTACCCCCTCCCAGGTTTTAGTTGGTGTCTTTCTTTCCAAAGAAGCACAATGTTTCAGTGCTTTCCTGTTTTTATCGTTTGGGTTGGGGTTTTTTAATCATATCTGAGCTAGAATTATTCATACAGCAATTTATACATCCCTCCCCCACATCAGCTGCCCCTCCTTATCAGTAGCCTAGAAAAGGCACTAACATTTATGGGAAGGTTCCTCCAAGTGTTCTCTGCCCATTCCATCCAGTCAAAAGACATGGGTTTCATACTTTGCTTCATTAGCCATGGGTTCTGGATGTAGTGGGTGTATGTAACTGTATGCAGATATAACAAAGGTTAGATAGCTGTCAAATAAGTTGCTAGAATTGTGGTTATAAAGCATCTGATGCTGCAAATAATTAGAAGCTGTGAGAAGAAAATGCAGTTCACAGGCTGCTGTACACTGGTGCTGTATATACACAGTTAATTGGAAGCATGGTTTTAGAGGTCATTCTATGTTTGCACTTTGTCTACTCCAGAGAAAACACAGAAATTGTAGGCATGTAGATAAGCATCTATGGAAAGAAATTTGAAAATATTAAGATTTTCATCTAGATCAGCAAGAGTGGCTAAAAAAAAAATAAAAAAATAAAAAGAAAGCAATGGAATAAAGAAGAGAGCTTTCAAGATTATAGTTACCTTATATGCAACCAAATATATTTAAATTGCTGGGCTTGGAAAAGGTTATAGCCTTGCATTTCTTACAGGGTTGCTTTATATATGATGACATGTCTTCCTCCTTATAAGGACACTTATTTACATCTCAGGCACAACCTGTGAACAACAGGCTCTCTAGTAACATCATTGCTTATATCACTGCAGTGAGAAGTAGCCCACTCAAACCAAAGGCTAAGAGTTTATTTGCAAAACAGACAAGGAGCTGAGAGACATTAAAACTAATATCCCTCAGTATTTCAGTCAGTGAATCTGTAACAATAAGCTTCACCCAGTCTGAAGCATGTATCTGGGCTTGGATTAGTCTCCTTTGGTATATTCAAGTTTTTATATTCCACAGAATTCCTGCATTGTAGCCTTAATGCCTCCAGAAAGACTTCTTCTATTGAAATGTATTCTTCAATTACACGAGATAAATAACTTAAATTGGATTTTGCTGCACCCATCAACTCTTCATTTTTTCACCCTCATATGGTTAATGTATGCAATTAGAAACAAAAATGAGTGCTTAGAAAGTGGATGGCTTAAACAGGATTTGTAAATGATGCTATGATGAGAGTCTGGGGATGAACTTTTAATCTATATTTTTAGATATAACTTTAATAATAATCAAAGATTATAGAAATATTCACCAACAAAGAACAATCACACAAAGGGAACCTATAGTACTGCACAGGATCTACTATATGTATATTGTATAATACTTAACTTTATTTACAACTACTGTAGTTTATCATCAACTCTATCATCAGACACATGACCTAAAATTGCACTTCAGGTCCTGCTCTCCTATCTACAGCATTGTTACTTAATGATTCATTAACAAATAAAACCCAGCTACACTTGCTTCAGTTCAAGCATTTTCTGAATTACAGCAGTATATTGATTTTTTCAATGCAATAAAACTAAATAAAATCCCAATAGCATGTGAAAATGAAAAAAAAATGGACAATGAGTTTTTGTTTTTATTTCTTAAGTAGCAAATTCAGGGAGGGAAGGGAAGGAATGGAAAGGAGAAAAAGAAGGAAGGAAGGAAGGAAGAAAGAAAAAAAGAAAGGAAGAAAAGAAGGAAGGAAGGAAGGAAGGACAGAAAAAATAATTATTATTCTGTTAAATTATTCAGTCCATAAAAATAAATGAATAAAAAACTAAAAATGTAGGTAACTAAAGACACACGGACTCCAAACTTACACTTTCTTTTGTTTCCAGGTACAGAATTTCCCCCTAGGTGAGGCCAAGCAGCCATTCCCCGGCCTGTTGCTGCCAGGGGCTGTGCGGAGGGTGTGAAGCAGCCGGAGGGTGAAGCCCCTGCAGCAGGCGGGGGTCCGGGCAGCAGCCGCGCACACTTCGGGGCAGCCGGCACTAGAGGGCATCGCTGCTGCGTCCTCAGCACACACACCGCGGCCTAAGTGCCCGTCGCCTGCGGCTGCTTGGCTTGTGGCAACAGCGAAGCGTCCGCCAGAAAAACCTCCTCGCCCTCAGGCAGCCGAAAAGCTCCTGGAAAACCCGTTAGTGAGCCGGGCTGGCGCACAGGCCCGCGGTCGGGCGCAAGGAAACCCCCCGCGCAGCAGACCCGGGGGTCCCGCCGCAGCCGCCCCGCAGCCGCCCCGCAGCCGCCCCGCAGAGGAGGCCACGCTGCTGTCACTGTGTGGCTGGCGGACGAAGAAGAGTTGAGGGAGGTTTTGGGAGCCTTCCTCCCCTGAGTGAGCCACATGGTGCAGCAGTGAGTGAACTTGGGGTTCTCATCCTCACACTTCAGCAGGTGAGAAATCCTAAGGTGAGGAAAGAATAGCAATGGGGAAAACAGGATTAAAAAAAAAAAAAGCGTAAGATTTCACTCCAAAAGAAAAGAAAAGGAGAAATGTAAAAGAAAAAAAAAAAAAAAAGAGGTATCAGGCTTTAGATTCTTGTTGTGTGTGCATAAAGCAAAATTAAAACCACGGTCCCAAGAAGCTTTTAATTGAATTAAGTATAGCAATGTTGCACGAAACAAGCAAGCACAGGGACACATGGTGCATATTAACAACCATTCTACAGAAAACCCCTCTGATGTATTCAGCTTTGCCATCCTATACTGGAAACGTTTCCAGCAATCCTTTTGTTCCTTACGTGCAAGATACAGGAAAAGAGATAATCTGTAATTGAATCACCTAGGCATTCATTCACCAAGTAGGATGGACATCATTTGTTGGAAAGACATACATATCTGATTAGATGAAGAAATAACTGAGCTCTTTAGGATAACCAGCATAGCAATGTAGGTAATTGGAAGTCTACTGAGTGGAAAATGAAACTATACAGAACCCTCTACACAATCCAAGGAATGTGATACCACAAAAGGAGAAGAAGAAATGTCATATAAAAAAAAACCAACAAAACAAAACAACCCAAATTCCAGAAAATCAGCAATGTAGAATCATAGAATGTTTAGGGCTGGAAGGGGCCTCCAAAGGGCATCTAGTGCAGCCCCCCTGCAGGGAGCAGGGACACCCTCAACTAGCCCAGGCTGCTCAGAGCCTTGGCCAACCTCACCTGCAATAGCTCCAGGGATGGGGCCTCAACCACCTCCCTGGGGAGCCTGTTCCACTGATCCACCACCCTCAAGGTCAAAAGCTTCTTCCTGATATCCAGTCTAAATCTACTCTTCTCTAATTTAAACCCATTACCCCTCGTCCTTTCACTAGAGGTCCTTGGAAACAGCCCCTCTCCAGCCTTCCTGGAGCCCCTTCAGGCACTGGAAGGTGGCTATAAGGTCTCCCCAGAGCCTTCTCCAGGCTGAACAACCCCAGCTCCTTCAGCCTCTCCTCATAGGAGAGGTGTTTCAGCCCCCTGATCATCCTTGTTGCCCTCCTCTGGCCCTGCTCTATCAGCTCCATGTACTCTCCTGTGCTGAGGGCTCCAGAACTGGATGCAATACTCCAGGTGAGGTCTGAGCAGAGCAGAGCAGAGGGGCAGAATCACCTCTCTCCAGCTGCTGGCCACACTTCTCTTGGATTCAGAACAGGACCAGAAAACACAGCATGACAACGGCTTTGCTTCACATTAAAGCATCAGAGTAAAATAAAGGGTGTAATTATAGGTGTTTATGAAAAGTTAGTATTTTCAAATCCAGAGCAGAGGGAGGTCCCTGCCATGTACCTGAATCTTGCAAAGTTCTAAAATGTAGGTCACATCTATTTAGGACGCTGAGCATCCCTTTTGGCTAGTTCTACATGACTTCACACCCAGCTACCTCAAGAGCTGGCTGCTTCAACATGCTCCCCACTTAACATCCAAAATGCTCTTCTCTCACCCCAGGTGATATATAAAGTTTCTACGAGCTTCATCTCAGGACTGAGGACTCTGCTTTCAGGACAAAACACCAACAGACACTGCAGTGCTGGGGATGGAAGTGCAAATGTATTTCACAGATGCTTCCCTGAGATCTCTCCAAGTGATTCATTGGTAAAGGTATCAATGTAAATCATCTGAGGAGCAACAAGTTCCTCTCTGTAACAAAAAATCTGTCAGATTTTACCTCAACTATTAACTCACTAATATTTGGGTCAGGAATTAGGAAAACTCAACAGGATTGCAAAGAATTCTTTCTCATAGGCTTATCAGTGGCCAGTTCTTAATTCTGAACTTTCTTATTCCTCCAAACTGCCAAGACTAACTGAATTCCTTCAAACAGTTGTTACATCAAAGCTTTTGCATGAACTTACTGAATCAAAGAATGCATTCTGGTGTGTGTATAATCTTTGCTTGATGCTCAACCACCTGCTGGTTCAGGAAAATACAGGTGTAATTTTAGAGAGTTATTTGTTTAAAGTTTCCTTAGAAGATAAAGGATACACAGTAACTCAAATACCCCCAGTGCATCTAAGAACAAAACCCTAAAACATTCACCAGACTGATTTTTTTTCCTGTTACTTTAAGCTAATACTTTACTTAATTACTTACTATTCTTTGAATTAACCAAAAAATTAGGAAATTTTGAAGTAGGAAATATGGGAAATAAAAGGGAAAGCAAAGCATCTCATCCTCAGATGGGGTTTTACAACTGTAAGATTGACTGTAAAGATTATTGACATTTATAAAACCATTTTTTTACATGGCAGCCTGGGACCTTGTTGTCAAACCAGGTAGTGCATTTAGGCATTGTTTTAGACTTTGTCCCAAGCAGAAGCATAACTAAAAATCAAGATCCTTTCTGCGTGTTTTTAGTAATTTTTGTCAGAAAAAACAAGGATAAATAGGAACAGTAATGTTTACTTTTCTGAATTAAAGTTTTCTCCTTCCATTTGATAAGTCATGTTAATGTAAGGGTTGGATTTAACACTCACTGCCAATACGGATGGGAGAACATATTTTTCAATTCTTTTTACAGAACAGTTTATTTAGTTACCCATGTGTATCTACCAAAGGCTAAAGTATTGGATAGCAAAGGTTATCCAAACTCCAGAGAAGGAGCATGCTGGAGTGAATAACAAATGGGCTATAAACTGCTAATTGTTGAAAAAATAATCTTTTTCTTTAGGAATAGAGTGAAACTGAGTCATTACTGTCTCATTTGCCCAAGTAACCATCCTGCACTTCAATTGATTTATTGATGAAAAGAAGAAAAGTAAGCTCCTTAGAAAAGGAGCTAGTAAGCATCCTGGAAACTTTAAGGCACATTTTTATTGCTTGCAACTGAGATTCCTGAAGCTTGCAACACATCTGCACATAAGCTGGATGGCCACCATTTTTTGTCTGAAAATGCTTCTCTACAGCAAACCTATTTTCAGGCAGAACAGATTTCCATAGCAACATAAAAAAGAATAATAATAATAATAATAAAATATGTACAATGTATTTCTATAGTTTCAGAGCACTGCAAACTTGCCATTCTGTTAGTAGAACTACTCTTTTCATACACTGACTTTTCCATAGATTAAGTTCTTGGAGAATGTAAGGATGTAAGGACAGGGGGCTCTGTGCCACCACAGGCTTTCCTTGCTTATTTCAATTTCACAAATCTTCAAGATAATTATGGCAACTATTTCCTTACATTGTGGAAGATCCTTATTCATCAGTGAAGATGTTCATCCCTGTAGCTATAAATCTGTATCTATTAGCACACGTGTCTCAGGTCTGGAACAAAACTTTAAAATACCTGTTTTAAGGTTCAGCAATAACTTGCTGGATAGTAACTTGTAAGGATTAGTGAGTGTTGTCTCAGGCATATGCAAAATACTTTACAGAAACCTTTAATTACATATTACTGATAGATTTTATACAGTAATTTTTTGACACTGTAGTTATGAAAGTAGCAAAATATTTCATGTATACATAGAGGATATGTGTGTATATATACATATACATATGGTAAAACGAGTTCGGTGTCCCCCAGCAGTGATGCCTCACGTCCACTATTGAACACTGATGAAATGTGAGGGGTGACACTGGCAGAGGCCTGAATCAGTNGTTTACTTTTCTGAATTAAAGTTTTCTCCTTCCATTTGATAAGTCATGTTAATGTAAGGGTTGGATTTAACACTCACTGCCAATACGGATGGGAGAACATATTTTTCAATTCTTTTTACAGAACAGTTTATTTAGTTACCCATGTGTATCTACCAAAGGCTAAAGTATTGGATAGCAAAGGTTATCCAAACTCCAGAGAAGGAGCATGCTGGAGTGAATAACAAATGGGCTATAAACTGCTAATTGTTGAAAAAATAATCTTTTTCTTTAGGAATAGAGTGAAACTGAGTCATTACTGTCTCATTTGCCCAAGTAACCATCCTGCACTTCAATTGATTTATTGATGAAAAGAAGAAAAGTAAGCTCCTTAGAAAAGGAGCTAGTAAGCATCCTGGAAACTTTAAGGCACATTTTTATTGCTTGCAACTGAGATTCCTGAAGCTTGCAACACATCTGCACATAAGCTGGATGGCCACCATTTTTTGTCTGAAAATGCTTCTCTACAACAAACCTATTTTCAGGCAGAACAGATTTCCATAGCAACATAAAAAAGAATAATAATAATAATAATAAAATATGTACAATGTATTTCTATAGTTTCAGAGCACTGCAAACTTGCCATTCTGTTAGTAGAACTACTCTTTTCATACACTGACTTTTCCATAGATTAAGTTCTTGGAGAATGTAAGGATGTAAGGACAGGGGGCTCTGTGCCACCACAGGCTTTCCTTGCTTATTTCAATTTCACAAATCTTCAAGATAATTATGGCAACTATTTCCTTACATTGTGGAAGATCCTTATTCATCAGTGAAGATGTTCATCCCTGTAGCTATAAATCTGTATCTATTAGCACACGTGTCTCAGGTCTGGAACAAAACTTTAAAATACCTGTTTTAAGGTTCAGCAATAACTTGCTGGATAGTAACTTGTAAGGATTAGTGAGTGTTGTCTCAGGCATATGCAAAATACTTTACAGAAACCTTTAATTACATATTACTGATAGATTTTATACAGTAATTTTTTGACACTGTAGTTATGAAAGTAGCAAAATATTTCATGTATACATAGAGGATATGTGTGTATATATACATATACATATGGTAAAACGAGTTCGGTGTCCCCCAGCAGTGATGCCTCACGTCCACTATTGAACACTGATGAAATGTGAGGGGTGACACTGGCAGAGGCCTGAATCAGTGCAGGAAACATAATGATGCCCTGAGAGGTTCCTCAGAAATGAAAAACACTTTCAAGTCCATGGCATATGTATCAGCAGATTGCAAATGCATGTGTTGGAGAGGCTCCCAAAACCAGCTCGCAGAGACTGCTGAACACCAATGAAAGGCCAACAGTAGATGGTATTTGTATCCAGCAAGCCCACTGAAGTATGGGGGTTTTTCTGCCTTGCCTTTTTCTTCAAAGAGATTTGGGAAAGAAAGGACATGAATCTCTCTGAACCGAGAGAATAAAGAGCAATACTCTCAATTCCAGCCTATTAATTTCCACAAGCTACCGGGAGCCGCAAGGAACAAAGAAGAGAGAACAAAACACCAAGTAACTTTATCCTTTCACCAGCATTTTTACAATGCAATGGCACCCCTGAGACTTAAATATCACTGCTGAAAGGGATTTTAAGCTCTGCACTGCAGTGCTAGTTTGCTTGGAGATTGCATTATAACCTCTATTTGCTAGACCAGTCCTCTTATGCCTTAGCCTGTGACTTAAGTGACAACTGAAAGATGCCACTCACGTAGGTTTCTTGTTGACTTTAAGCCTAACAATATTACAAAAACTAAAAGAGCAAACAAACAAACAAAAACAGAAAAAAAAAAAGAAACCAAACCAAAATAAACCACCACAACAAACACCAACCACCTAAACTGCATTAACCCTTCCTGGGCTGAAGGAAACAACCTACAGTCCATAATGAAATTTTAAAATCAATCCATTTACAAGTCAAAGCAATTGGAAATGGACTCTTGCAGAAGTGCAACACCTAGTTCTTGATCATCTTTGGACCAGATGGTTTCAATAATGAAATAACTTCATAACCAAGCTGTGACACCTACGCTGGTGGTAGGTGCAGGCACAATCCAAGGTGGATGCTGACCCCCACCCAAACCATACCTTTAAATTGATGGGTTAGACCACTGAAAATTAAACACTTCCAGCTAACTGTTCCACAGACACCAAGTAGCAACCAAAAGGCCACAACCTTGCATCCTTGGACTAACTGCTCAGCTGAAGAACAAAGATATTTGGTACAAAATAAGGGCTTTTGCCTGAAAAAATGTTGTCTGTACTGAGTTTGGGCACAGCTGGGCCAGGAATAAAAGTGGGATGTAAAGCTTCGCAGTCTGGGCCCCAGGAGGAACAGGCAGTGGGAGGCAGTGGTGGAGGTCTGGGGAGTGAGAGAAGGTGCCAGAGAAGGAGTGGGACTGTGGCTAGAGGGAAGAAGCTGACAGGGTAGCAAGGACAGAGTAAGCAAAATCACTGAGAAATGACTAAAAATGTTTGGAACTGCTACACTAGAAGTATTTAAGCAAAAATGATTTGGCTTTTTCCCTTGAAAAAAGAAGTCACTGACGTGTGTGCACAGTGCAGTGTGAGGTAAGTGTACAACCAGGCAAACTGGCTGCAGCTTGAAAATGCTTTCCTCAGATTTTTACCTCACTGGCTACGTGCTGCCTCCACAGCAGCTAAGGAACAACACAGTGAAGAAGAAGGAGCCTTCAAACAGACAACTTGAATAAAAGCCCAGTGAGAGCTGGACTGGCACCTAGATTCTGGTTACAATGTAGGTTAAAGGCTGATCTTACATCCAGACACAGCATCAGGCATCAGACCTGACACCTGGAGAATTCATTCCAGGGGGAGCAGAAATGGGACACAGATATTATTAATTCCATAACTGTGTCACCAATCCTAAGCAAGGACTCATAGCCAGAAACTTCATAGAACTATACAAATCTATCTCTAATTGCTACTCCTTTCTCTATGTAATACATATATGATTGCCTATAGCTTAAAAAAAACCAGTCACTAACCATTTTCTGATATGTTAATGCAGTCCTTGAAATAATCTCCATAATAATAATAATGAGCTAGTAATATGGGTATTAGTCATGGATTGCATTGCCCTGTGAGTAAAGGTTCAGCTGAAATAACTCCAAATTCACAAATATAATAATAATACCAAGAGTCCTCTATAGAAAAAGATACTTTAAAACTATAAATGCAAGAGACAAAGGTTTAATGTTTTCATCCTTCCCCACACACACACTGGTTACTTAAGAAAAAAATGTGTAATAAAAACAAAGGATTCCCAATTGTTTCTGAATCTCCTGAGCAAAAATAAATCAAATTAACTCCAGAGATATTTTTTGACAGTGAGCTAAAGGTGTATTATGAGAGAGTAGGAGGCTCAGTGGGTGAATATCACTGCTCACCCATGAAAGGTGTATTAGAACCTATAAAGAGAAATGTGTGGTTTCCCTGTTTAACAGACATCAGCCATGAGAGCAGTCACACAATTCAACTCTGAAGCAATTCTGGCGAGTGTGGCAGGGATTTTTAGAGCAGAACAATACATCAGCATAACCCACAATTATTGAGTTGGATGGCAAAAGCTGGTGCAGCACCTCTGCTTCTGGGAAGTGCTACTGTTTGCATTTTCATAAGCACAGAAGCAAAAGAGAGTAAAGACTTTTCATTTTTGGCTTTCCACCTCAGATTTCCTATCTAAGATCTTCATGCAGCCAACTATTAAGTCTTCTGGGTATTTTCTAATCACTTCAAAAGCATCTAAATGTAAACCTGCAATCAAGCACTGGCAGTTTGAAATATATGCTTTGCCCTGTTGAGAGAATTTTTGAAATGCATATAGTGATTTATTTTTAAATATTTTGTTCGATTACCATGTAATGTTACTATCTACAGAGCATTATATACCATGCTTTCCACTGAGTCTTGACAAAACAGCTTTAGAAGAGAGAGGAATTTAGATAATGTGGTTATGTAAGATGTTCTCTTTCTGTGTGGGATCTCCTCTTCTATAGGTTTGTATTAGGAGACAGTGTCAGGGTTTGGCTTTGGCCAAGCTGAACAATACAAAGAAAATAAATCACAGTTACATCTCCACATATAACATATAATTATATAAATATAATTCATATAGTAAATGAAGCAAACAGCAGTTTTGTTACACTGAATTAGAGATGTTTTAAACGTGCTTGTTAATTGTTAATCACTCAGATGCCCTTTCATTCCCAGGGCAAGGAAATCCATGACTAACACCCATATTACAATTTTCTACTGATAAAGTGTTCCTTACCTTCAAGGCTCATCTTTGCTGAATCTTAGCATCTGATTTGCAAAGCCAGGGATACTGTCCAAAAATCTGTTCCAGCTTCCGTACAGTATGTACTCCCAACAAAGTGTTTCACTCAGACATTTTTAGTTAGAGCTCACTATTCCTCTTTAAGCCTAGCTGTCAGTTCCAGCATTCATCATCACATTGCTTAACCATACAAACAAAGCAAAGGTCTGTTTGGTTTTCACTAATTTGACCACCATAATTAGCATTTCATAAGCCTTCCTTTAAACAAAATATTGGGTCAAAACAGTTATTGGTAGAATTCCATCCAAAACAACAGAATGACCCCAGAGAATAATTTAGCCTATTTTGTTTTCATTTAATTGTGCATGTTTAAACTGTAATTATCTGACTATTAAAACATGCCTACATCCATTCTAGCTGATGGGGCTGGGACACATCCAAAGGCCATCCTAACCAGCAGAATAGTGTTCACTTACCTCAGAGAGCCTCACACTGGGGCCAAAATGTGCTACACCTGAGACTTCAAGTTTAGCAGAAAATGCATTATTTGGCATCTTGTTCACTGAGCTGAGGGTATCATCCCAAACTGAGACCTGACCAAATAGCTTTATGGCAGGAGAGGCTCAACATCTGTTCCTCTCCAAGATCCACAGCCAAAGCATCAGGATGAAATAGGAAAGGCAGAGGAGGGAAGGTAGAAGTGGGACTATAAATCACCACTGGAAATGGCAGCCCAGAACAAAACAGCTGGAGATGTTTTATACCATCCCAATACCCTGGTTTACTGCTTCCCCAGCACAAGAAACTCTCTCACAAGCACCTCCTGTCACAAGCAAACAAGCACATTTCAGAGTTTACAGCAAGAGTCCTGTGCCCTACATTCAAAACCTCTAACAGAGAGAAAGGAAGCAACTGAATCTCTTCTATACCATAATGAAAATACAATAGGTTTCTAGGTGGGAGCCAAATGCTGGCTGCAACCTACAATGCCTTGTGTGATTTGGGACCATATTACCTGAAAAATTGTTTCTGTCCCTGGGAAATTTTACTGCAGCCAAGACCTGCAGGAATGCTCAATTGCAGTTTTACAGTATAAATGAGAAGGTTTTTTTGGTGATAGGGGCTCAGTTTAGGAGTCTCCTACCCCTAGGGTTTCTGAAAGCTCAGGTTCGTTAAACTTCAAAGTACACTGTAAAATTCCTCTTTTTTTTTTTTCTTAGGTTGCAGTACAAGGACAAGCTAAAAACAGTGGGAAATGTTATATTCATGAGCTGTCCTCTAGCACCATTTAATGTGTGGTAATGTATAGAAAAGATAAACAGAACAAGCTGTACTTGTTGTGCTGCCTGTAATGATAGTTTATGTACAGAAAGAAGAGGGGCATGTAAAACAGGTGAAGAAAAAGCAACAACTGGCAAGTTATTAAACTTGTCTAATCAGCACCCATGTAGGAAGCTTAGAAATGGAAATTAATCTGGCTGTTCTGTTCATAGCAGTATTGTCTTCTCTGTATGGCTACTTCATTGCTGTTGTCTTGTTTATTTTCTTTTATTGAAAAAAGCAAATAATTTATTTTCCTTCCCTATTCTCCCTCATTTCATCTCTACTTGTAGACTTCTTAATTTCAAGCTATCATGAGCAACAACTGGCAAGAGGAGGATGAGTTGAGGACCACTGGTCCTCACCAGCAACATTTGGGAGGCAAGTTCAGGTATTCACAGTCACACTTTTAGGCTTTAATTCTGTGTATCAATGAATGTATATACTCTATACCTCAGTGTCACCTTCCTTCCAGACTGTGTCTTCTTCACTGTCCCACTGCAGTGTTTTTGTGCAAGAAAAGCATGGAGGGAGCTAAGAAAAAAGGGGCACTGGTGAGGCTGCAGAAGCTGAAGCAGCACTGAGACTGTGCAGCCCCAAACATGCTGCAAACATGCAGCTCACTTCAGCAATGAGAGTTGACTCCATTCATTACAGTGGATAATTCCACAGATAGAAGTACTGCCCATACTAGATGCTACCTTTCTGTGGACTCTGAGATACACTGAACAGGGGAAGAAGAAGTAACCCTTAAAATTCTACCATGTATTAATTTCCACTAGAAAATGCAATTTCTTTGAAATGTTCTCTTCACAATTCTCTGCAGGCTTCAAACTTCAGCAGGCACATAAATCATGGAGGTACTTTTTGCCTTGCTCTGAAGAAAGTCCACTTTTATTTGGAGCTAATCACTGAATGTCAGCATTTCTTGCCCATGTAAGGCAGCACAGGGCACTGCTGTCACACTGGTAACACTCTAGTATTTTATTTCTACTCTGCATACACTTCTTTAGAATTGTAACCAATTAGTATTGGTTAGGAGCAATTTCATAACATAGATATTTTAATTGGAACCACACTGAGTTCCTGAAAACATTTTGCAGGAGTGGTATTTTAGTGAGAGTGGAGAAAGCAGGTAACAGTCTTTCATCTTGATCACTGATGTGAAAAAGAGAAATTAAGTGAAGCCAGTAATTCTATGCACAGTAAGAACTGAATACTGGTCTTCCACTTCCTCAACAAACACCTAAAGCACATCATGACAGAATTGAGGTGGGTGAGGAAGGGGAGTGCTGGATGATATAGCCAAAAATAAATTTAGTTGGCTTTTAAACTCTTGGAGTTGCAGAGATCTAGTACAACTTTCCAAACTATGAAATAAGGATGAAAATAAAAACAACTAACAATAAATAAAAATGAAAATTCAATCAGTCTTATTAAGATGTATGGCAGGGCAGGGAAAGAGGAAGAAAATAATTAACAATCATCAAATGCTTCAGCTGCATCTTTTATTTCTTTATGTTCATCTGTTTGCTTCTTGGTTTGCTTCTCCTCTGCCCATGAGGCAGCTGCATGTCTCTGGGAAGCAGAGCACCATCCTTGGTCTAGGTGCCCCTGCTCTGGCAGGGGGGTTGGACTGGATGATCTTCTAGGTCCCTTCCAACCCCTGACATTCTGTGATTCTGTGATAATACAAATGGAT
This sequence comes from Ceyx cyanopectus, assembly GCA_013401355.1. Lineage (NCBI taxonomy): Eukaryota > Metazoa > Chordata > Aves > Coraciiformes > Alcedinidae > Ceyx > Ceyx cyanopectus. Next base: position 34,871 of record VYZU01019382.1, on the reverse strand, counting down.
GATCCAGAGTGGGTCTGACCTCAGATAAAGTAAAACAAGTTAAAATGGAAATGAACTGAAAGAGGAACAGTCACAAGGCATAAAGTGAAAGGTTTTGTAGACAGTATCAGCTCTTTGATGAAGCTTAGTGTTGCATTAAGCTATTTTCATAATTTGGTATTTTGAACTGCTTCTCCACCTTTCATGTAATGTAGGCTTCTTTTGTCAACTCTTGTTTTTTACAATAGCTATTCACACATCTGAAGTAATTTTTTTTACCACAGTCATATCCATTCTGGGCTTCAAAATGTGCATTTTATACTCTTACTATACTGATGTAAATTTAGAGAGAAAAGCTGATAGAAAATGAAAAGGTTACACAGCTAGGCTACTTTTCAGTCTCCATTTAAGACAGAAATGCCTCGATTCAAAAGCAAACACATAAAGGTACAACAAAACATTTAATAGGACTGATCTAAAAATGTTTATTGAAGAGAGACAACAGTGCTTTACAGAGATGAAATAACAAACCACTTTCAAATATGGACTAATAAGACTCTCACTGAAATTAGGATCAGATTGTGGCTTTGAACATAACTCCCCTTTGTATTTATGAGTAATGCCACCACAGCATTTTGTTACCACACTGATGACATGAGAAACTACTGAACTGCTACAGATTGCACACAACAGACAACTCACTTTATCCTCTCTGTAGTTATTTACTTGCATATTTTCTATGTGAGGACAAGGTGACTATAATATGCCAGCATCCCAATCTGTATACCCTCTCACCAAGTAAGAAATTAATTACAAACATAAAAGAAAACAGTGATCCCTATAAAAATCAGCATGCCTGAAATGGGAAGGTAGGTTAAGCCCAAAAGATATTTGTATATGATAATTTTATAAGCCTTTATGGCTTTATAGCCACTAGAGTTTTGGAATAAACTTCAGAGTGGTGCTAAATGTAACACCAAGCTTCCTATCTACTGTTTGAAATATTAGTGAATTTCTTACAGCTCTCTCTTAAATGCCAGTTCTGTCATTTCCAAATATGCAGAGTGAGTTGCCATGTTCCAAAGATACAACATGGCTAAGCTATTACACTCATTGGGAAGTGCCAAAAAAAAAAAATCATTTAAAAAATGCAATTTAGCACTGTTTTGTTTTTTTTTCACAGATGCAGCAGGGCTTACTGCACAGTGCAGAGCATCACCCTCACACAGCTTCACAGCTTTTGGACAAGAGGAGATAGCTTCTTACAGTTTGCTTTCCCACCCCTCCCTTTAGTTTTGCCATTTCCACAGTACCTGATGGACTGGTGAGTACCAGGCTGCTGTGCAGTAGGTGCAAGGAAAGCAAACTCCACTGAGATATACACGAGTTCTTCACAGGACCCACACTATCCTTCCTGTAATTCCCACTATTTATCAATTTTCTTTACCTTAGAGTGCCTGCTAACACTTCTGGCCTTTTTTCCAGCCTGGAATTTTCAGTACTGAGAGTAAGGGCTTTGGAACTGGTACTAAATCCAGATTGGTACTAATGGATTTGCCCTTCCTAATTAGCATAGCTTACAAATGAATTTTCCTAAGTTAAAGCACTACAATTTGTTGATTGATTTTAATATATATTAAATATATGCCTTGCAGCTACAGCACCTGAGCAGGTTACAGGATACCTAAGTTCTGTGGCTTGATTGTGACTTAGAATACTTTTTCCTTAGGAAAACCACCCCATGAATCCCTGAATACTCTTTTGCAGCTGTTATGGATATCCCACAAGGCACCACTTGTGGATTCATAGCAGACACAGGGCTTAAATATTCATCCACTTTGATGTCAATTAGCAACATGTTGTTTCTTCTTCATATTTAAATCACCCAGTGTTTGAATATAGTATGGAATTTCAGAGAATTTCCTAGTAAACTGTGTGATTAGCATGTCAAAAACATTATGTTTAAATAAAAAATCTGTAAGAAATTCAGCATCAAACTATTAACTTCAGTACCAGTGATACATGTCCCAAACATAAAATTAACTAAAATATTACATAGATATTTTCTTTGTGCTTTAACTTGCTTCACAATTATTTGGGGAGGAGGGAGAGGTATTTTCAGGTGTTTTGCTTGCTTAAAGTGGGGGATTTTTGCTGTATTGCTGATTAATGAGAAATACCCTTCCAGAAAAAGATAGCAGAAAATTACCACCACTCATTGGGTCCCATAGAAATCTGCTTTCTTCCAACATGAAACAATCTCCAAGTCTTTTGAAAGTTGTCAGAATCCAATAAAATAATTATTGGATTAATTTCTAAGGTACAATGTCAATATCCAGCTACTGCTGTACACAAAACATTTGATTATGGAAAGTAACAAAAAACATACCATAAACTCTGCTCACTTTAAAAACCTAATATATTTTCCCAGTAGGAAAATCAGGCAAAAAAACAGGGCAGAAGGAAACTACAGATAATTCAGATGAGAATGGGAGCTCAGGTTCCAGTGTGACCTGTGCTTGCTCTGAAATTCTCAGTGTGGCAAACCACTGTCTAGAAGATTATTTACTTCTAGATGAGGATAATTTTAAGAGTGCCAAAGAGGGTTTTTTTACATATATGTGCCTACAAGATATGCTGGGTATGTAGCCCTTTGTCTGCTCAGGTGAAATAGGGTTGCCTAAACACAGCTGTCCAGTGCCATTTGAGATATTTTTGGAGACAAATCTAACTTTTTCTTCTGTGGATGAGCAGTAAGGAAGATGTAAGGCAGATGACCCTCTCATCCATCATCTCAGTGCATGCTTTACAACATTAAATAATGAGTTGAATCAATAGACAACCTAAACATAAAACACTCAGCATGCTGACAGCCTCTTACATGTAGACAATCAAATTTACAGACCATCTTCAAGCAAATCTTACCAAGTGTTCCTATACAATGTCCAGTGTTGTTCTGAGACACTCAGGTACCAGTACCTGGGTCACCTGCCCAGTGGCAGGTAAGATACAGAACCTAGAGAAAACCATGTCATGCTTAGGTGCCAGCTGGAGATAAGCATGGGTACATGATAGCATCTTGTATTGTGAGAGGGACTTGAACAAAAGTCCAAGAGATCACATTAAGGGAGAATGTAGAAGTCCTAGAAATTAAGAAGTCACAGAAATTTTCCCATCTTCCACTGCAAAATCTTGTTTGGCACCTTGTTTGCTGCTCCAGGTGACCCACTGGGTATTGGCCCCAAGTTTGTGTAAAACACTGAAACAATTAGTTGGCATTTTTAATCAAATGAAAATTCTGATATGACAATCTGTGGTAAATGCTTTTAACAGACTTATTCTGAGACACTTCTACATCTGGTGTGCTAACTGTGGCTCAGTAAAGTTAAATGTGTATTTTTAAAGACAAAATCATAGCAGCTTTGCCCACGGAACAGGTAGGATGAGATTCAGTTCTCCTACAGCTGAACCAGTCACCCCCAGGCATCCTTTGCAGTCAATCTGATCTATTCAGACACCCACTTTAGAATGAGATTAATTGCACTTTACACTGACTAAACCTCCACTGACTGTAAATTCAAGGGCCACAAGCCTAGATGGAGATATCAGTACTATATGAATTCCACACGTTGTGATAAATGCAAATAAGAAGTGTGCACTGAAGTTAACTGAATGGTTTTCCCAAGGTCTCAGGAATAGTTTAGAGCTTCTGGTTTATCCAGTTCTCACAAATTTTGAAACCAGCATCACAACTGTCCAGAAATGAGGCAACTTATTGTTAAAAGGACCAACTTAGAGATTAGATCTCCCCAGTTCAGATGTAGCTGGTTAGCACACACCACATTCCTTACATGATTGCTAAACATCTTTTGCCAATATTTGAAGCAAAAGGCAGTAGCAGGTATTCCACTTTTGCCTCTGCCTTATGTTCCTTAATTCTTAACTGCACCCTATTTCTCTACCCATGTACTTCTTTTTTTATGCCAAAGTATTTTATGCCTCTGATATTTTTATGTACTTGACTACAGGCAGCAATTAGAATGCTGGCACTTCCTGGCTACTAACATTTAAAGCTTCCATCACAAGAGAGATGGAGCATGTCATGTACTCATAAGGAACAGAATCATTACCAACAACTGCTATTATTGGCATGTTCCAAACAGGGTCCCAACGAGCCTTTTTCTACATTTTAGCCTCCTGTTGCTCAGCAAGCAATAGAGTAACTCAGGAGATCTGGCAAAATCATATGTATGGATTAAAACAAAACAAAACAAATCAAAAAACTAAAATAACATTTAAAAAATATAATAAAATAAAATTTAATAAATAAAAGGTATGAAACTCAGGGTGCCAGAGCCTGGCAGGGGCTGCCCAGGGAGGTTGTGGAGTCTCCTGCTCTGGAGACATTCCAGACCCACCTGGATCTGTTCCTGGGTGACTTGGTCTAGGTGACCCTGCTCAGGCAGGGGGATTGGTCTAGATGACCTTCTAGGTCCCTTCCAACCCCTAACATTCTGTGATTCTGTGATACATCCCTTCAAGACCTGTTTAACCATTTAAAGCCAAAATTCTACTGGAATTCATTACAAAAGAAACTACCTGGAATGCAATACATTGTCATAGAGATCCTTTATGAAAGAAATCCACCTCTGAACCTGTCATCCCAAACTCTGGGGTTGACAGAGCCAGTTCTTTTCAGGTGTGATGCAGCTAACCTGCTGTATGAGTTCTCACGACCACAATTTCTTTAAAATCCGAATCACAAAAGCATGTAAAATGTATCAGATACTGTGAGAAATAACAGATCCAAGTTATGAAAAGGAACAAGCATATTTCATCAAGAGTCATGGGATTTGCTAGGCAACACTTCCTAGCACTATACATATGGGAGCAGCAGCATCCACAGATGTAAGCAACATTTGTATTTATTTCAGAAAATATTCAATACAGCAAATGAAAGAACCAACAACATCAGAATTATAGCAAGGAGGCAAGGAGATGGCAAAGAGAGAGCACCAGGGGAAAAAAAACTACCAAGGGAGACCTGCATTCATTTTTATAAAGAACTTTAAAAGGCTTCTCTGTTGGGAAAATCCAGTGTGCTCTGGGAGCTGTGACTGTGAGAAGGGGGGCAGAGGAAAGGGGATCTCTGCAAGGCAAGGCAGGACCATCACTTTCATGGCCCAGCACCCACAGAGCTCAACCATCCAGCATCAATACGGAGCAGCTCCTAACAGCAGGGGTGAGGGAGGCACAAATCAGGATTTCACCAGCATCTGTCCTCATGGTGGGCTGCACAGCCCAAAACTGGGAAAATTTCCTGATGCACATAAGGAATCCAGGGACAACAAGGACTCTGAGGAATAGGGACCCCATAGGAAAAAGTGAAGCTTGGAATAAAGGAGGAGACATGACACCTCCACCTGACACCAAAGCCTTTGACTTACAGAGTGAGACCTTTTTGTTGGTTTTAGGAAGCTGTCTGCTTTACAGAAAGGGAATATTAATTAACTAATCAAGGTTGTCATAGCAGGCCTGACATATGCAATAAATATTGAGGGTCACTGGATTTATTTATTTTTTTTTTGGCTCTTAAAACTGACCATATATTTAATACTGCTTACTGATTTCATTTAGACCAAAAATAATTTCATCTTCTGTAGCAGTATTTAAAATAGATAACACACTGTCAGCTCTTTCAAAGGAAATTTCCAAAACTGATGGAAAAACACATGCAACCCTGTTCAGGATAAAACTGTTCCCTTCTTGGTGTCTGCTGGAGATGAGCATAGAGAGCTGACTGCAGCCAACCCAAATGCTGCTACCTGAAGGGAGGTCAGTGCCTGAGCACTGGCGTGAGTTTTAGAGTTAAAAAAAAAAAAATAATTGTGTTTTGGCAGTGAATGTGATATACTGCTCAGCATTATTATGACCTGTAGACACTGGCTTGGATGCAGAAGGCAGCAATTTTCAGGTGTCTCCACACACCTCCTTCTTCCCCTGCTCTGGCATCTCCTTTGGGTTTCTGACACCAGCAGTGGAATGGCCCAAATATTCCAGTAATTCCCATCATATCAGTGAAGTCTTGGTCCAGGGCACTGGGCATGCCATTAATGCTCACTAGTGGAAGGGGAAGCTGTTAAAGGGGACTGCAAAATTCAGAGAAAACAGCTTGGTGATGCTCTCTCTCCAGGCACCAGTATATTATTCCACCAGTATATATATATATATATATACACACACACATATATTCCAGCTCTGTGCTTTAGGGTATTTGGCCACTTCTCTGACAAGAACAGAAAGAAAATGCTATTTCTCAGTTCTCCATTACAATAAATAAATAAATTATATTTTTTTATCTTTATATATATATATATCAGAACATGTATTATTTGTCCATGTACACAGTGAAGCCAAAAATATAGCTTCTCTTTAGGATTTGAAAATGCCCATACTTGCTCTGTCCAAATTAGGTGGTTTGTTTGAGGTTTTTTAAAGCACCTTTTGCTCAAAGAATTAATATNACAGAAAGGGAATATTAATTAACTAATCAAGGTTGTCATAGCAGGCCTGACATATGCAATAAATATTGAGGGTCACTGGATTTATTTATTTTTTTTTTGGCTCTTAAAACTGACCATATATTTAATACTGCTTACTGATTTCATTTAGACCAAAAATAATTTCATCTTCTGTAGCAGTATTTAAAATAGATAACACACTGTCAGCTCTTTCAAAGGAAATTTCCAAAACTGATGGAAAAACACATGCAACCCTGTTCAGGATAAAACTGTTCCCTTCTTGGTGTCTGCTGGAGATGAGCATAGAGAGCTGACTGCAGCCAACCCAAATGCTGCTACCTGAAGGGAGGTCAGTGCCTGAGCACTGGCGTGAGTTTTAGAGTTAAAAAAAAAAAAATAATTGTGTTTTGGCAGTGAATGTGATATACTGCTCAGCATTATTATGACCTGTAGACACTGGCTTGGATGCAGAAGGCAGCAATTTTCAGGTGTCTCCACACACCTCCTTCTTCCCCTGCTCTGGCATCTCCTTTGGGTTTCTGACACCAGCAGTGGAATGGCCCAAATATTCCAGTAATTCCCATCATATCAGTGAAGTCTTGGTCCAGGGCACTGGGCATGCCATTAATGCTCACTAGTGGAAGGGGAAGCTGTTAAAGGGGACTGCAAAATTCAGAGAAAACAGCTTGGTGATGCTCTCTCTCCAGGCACCAGTATATTATTCAACCAGTATATATATATATATATATACACACACACATATATTCCAGCTCTGTGCTTTAGGGTATTTGGCCACTTCTCTGACAAGAACAGAAAGAAAATGCTATTTCTCAGTTCTCCATTACAATAAATAAATAAATTATATTTTTTTATCTTTATATATATATATATCAGAACATGTATTATTTGTCCATGTACACAGTGAAGCCAAAAATATAGCTTCTCTTTAGGATTTGAAAATGCCCATACTTGCTCTGTCCAAATTAGGTGGTTTGTTTGAGGTTTTTTAAAGCACCTTTTGCTCAAAGAATTAATATATTCAAGTCACTCCTTCTGGGTAGGGATACAGTGAAAAGAACTGAAGTATGGCACAGCCCAAATATGATACTAAAACTAAAATCCCTATTCACAGCAAGGTGTGGGCTTAGGGATGCCTTTGCCAGCTGGCACCAAAAAAAACCCCAGTTTTCAGGTTAGAGGCAAAACCTTTGCTCACCTGTAATTCAAATGGCTGAATGCATACATTTCAAATTAAGATAGCTGGATTTCACTAGGCTAATTTGTGGAAACTAAATACTAACAAGCTGATGCCTGAGCAACTGACAGCTTAAATTTGCACACAGGCAGCACAATGTTCTCCAAGCCTACCTGGAGAGCACTTTATGTGTACTCATTTATTATATCAAATAACAAACACAAATGCATTTAAATCTCTAGGATGCATTAGTTTAAGACTTGTTTTCCCAGTGAAATTGTTTTCCATCGAAGGCAATGCTTTCAGTTAGGTACAGCCTCTTGAATTGCTCCCCTGGGTGTGATGGTAACACTCTTAGGGCAGGATGTGGTTGCTTGCAAATGGGTGACTGATGTTATTATCAAAGAATCACAGAATATTAGGGGTTGGGAGGGACCTGGAAGATCATCTAGTCCAACCCCCCTGCCAGAGCAGGGTCACCTAGACCAAGTCACCCAGGAACAGATCCAGGCAGGTCTTGAGTGTCTCCAGAGAAGTTGACAATAATATATAGGTTATATTTTAATTATTATGACGATATTAACAAAAATAATTTTCTGAAATGTTGCCTGTTGTCACTAGTTAAGAATGTATCTTTCTAAATTTCCTTGATAGCAACATTCTCATTGTTCTTTTCTCACAGCAGACTCAAGACCCACCTGGATCTGTTCCTGGGTGACTTGGTCTAGGTGATCCTGCTCTGGCAGGGGGGTTGGACTAGATCTTCACAATTCATTGCTTATGTGTAGAGTCCATTTTTCTAACAGGTTTATGGTATACAGGTTGGCACAGAATTGTGTTAAAACAATATGTGAAAAAAAAATCAATTAAGAAGAATACAATAAAATAGATCAAACAACACAGTAGCTATAGTAAAAAATACTATCACTGGATGGTAAAGTTTTGCAGATGGAGTTTTAAAAGGAATGCATCAAGAAGTTTCTACTGGGTAATAACTGAGTGAACCCAACATTGTTTCCTAATCAGGACATCTGGCACAGACACTGCTGTTTATTGTGGTAACTCTTGCAGATCTTTCAGTTGAGATTTCACTGGTGGTAGTGATTACAAGAGCTGGACGTATTTATGAAAGGAAGACAAAGCCAGAATAGATGTTTTTTTATTTTTTTGCTCTGAAATAAACGAAAACTAATGATCACACTGATGTCTTTCAGAAGAGATTTCACAAAGGAACAGCCCAGTCCCACATACTTTGTTCCTTGTGCTTCAAAATCAGTAACAGGAACATTTCTTCCATCGGTCAAGAGAGGAGCACAGCTTATGTGACAAGTCTCAGCAGCAACCAGCAAGAGATTTCTTCAGGATAACTTGGACCAGCCCCAAAGAAAGGTCAATTTAAATCATCATTAAGTGGAATTACACAACAGAAATTAAGAGTGATGGCAGCTTTTCTTGCAGTAAATGACTTCCTGATTGGTTTGGGTTTTTTTTTGACAAGTTACTCTCTTCTATGGGTAATTGGTTTTCCAAGAACACTGCAGCCCTGCAGCTTCCTCACATCAGCTAAGACCCCTCTATGAATTTTACATATCAAGATGCATTATAAAATGCTGATTGTTTCTATAGTAGAACAAGACAACAAAAATACTCATCCCCTGTACTGCCTTATTAGGATCTCTTTACTGTTATATTCAGATGCTTTCATCTATATCCTAATCATTTGTCTCCTTTGCCAGGTTATCCAAGTTCTATCCAGGTTATGCCAAGCAGTATCACAATCCTTTCTGAAATCCCTCCCCAGCTCTCTGCCTTTGCTCACACAAATGTTAACACGACAAATCGTACTCAGAGCAAAGATCTTTCAAGCAGTGAAGCAAAATGTGATCTTTTAATTCAACACTGTAATCAGAATGGAAAGATTCACACATTGATCCTCTTGATGCTCAGGCATCACACTGCTGCATTTCAGTGCCCATGTACATGCTGTGGAGTAACAGATGGACATTCTTCAGAGGAGTTTAAAGGAAAGTTCATCACATTAGGAAGCATACCACAAAGTTTTTTAAATAATAGTGTCATCTAAAGAAAGAAATAAACACAAAATATTCCACTACAAGCAGTTTAGAAAAGGTATTTGGTCTTTTTTCACAAATAAATAAATTAACTGCATTACATTATTTGGTATGCAACTAGATAGGAGGTTACCTACAAGCAGATGCCAAGAAAGCTCCTACAAGAGATTGCAGTCTGGATGCAATAGAGGTCTATGGGGGAAACTTCTCTGCATTCTACAGCCTGGTGCATGCTGCACTTCTCAGCTTTGTATTTTGCTTTTTCTGCATCATTTTTTAGAACAGCAATTCATTACAGTCTTGGAAAATAAAAAGAAATAGGAAATGACAGCAAAATTATCAAAGACCTGATGCTCGTCAGCAAAGGAAATGTGTTTCATCATTTATCCACCACAAGAAGTATTTGAGAGTGACTTCCACCCAGCTTTAAGTCATAAGCACAGTAGATATTAAAAATATTATTGTATCAGATGAGACATTTACTAAAGAATGTACTGTTTCCAAAAGCACCATAAAATGAAAATAGTATTTTGAAACACATATAATTCTTAATTATTGTATGTCAAAAAGAAAACTCAAAACCAAACAATGTAAAAGAACATTAACTGCACTATAAATGACCTCAAGAATTAATATATATTACTATAGGAGATCTTTTCCTGGTGGATGTAATATTTTCACTGATTTATGTAACCTTTAACAATTTATTTTAGCTGTAGAGAAACATTTTTAGGGAGGAAAAAGAAAAAAACTTTGGGAAGTATCCAAAATGAATCTATCACTTCAAAATCGGAAAAGAAAGATGACAGACCTTCAAACTGTTAAATTTAACTATTTAGATTTATGATAATGCTTTAGTTGTCTGTTTCATTACTTTCAAAGATCACTGTATGTGGCTTTGAATTCATGAAGTAATATATAACTTCCTAAATCTCGTTGCAGCTGAAGTGTAGGTAGTTCAAGTTTTCCTAAAAAAGGTCAAAGTAATATATTAATGCATCATGGTACAGAAGGAGGAATCAGGCTGAAAAATAACAAATACAAATTTTCTCATTTAGAAATGTCATATACATTAAGATTTTGGATTAATAAATTCTCCGTTGCCATTTAAGAACTGTGATTAAATTACTTAATAACTATATTATCATNTAAGACATAGCATTTAATGGATTAAGGACTCACTGAGAGAGAGGACAGATGTGATCTGCAGGCACTAAAACATCTCATTGGACATCAGTAGATTTACTGAACTTGAGAGGGTAGTTTGAGAATAGTTTGCCTCTACAATATACTACTATACTATACAAAGTAGATTCCTAAATGACAACATTGGTAAACAGACCCTCAAATGAGATCAAAATATTAGTCTGAAATAAATATCAAATACAACCTATACAATGCATAACAGGAACGTGTAACAGGAATGCTTAATAATCCCAGTTTTAAAGTATAACACAATGGCAAAGATAACCCCAAAATAGCCAAAAAACAGGCCAGATGTTGGATAACAAAGCCACAAGGCACCATGAAAGGAAAGATCAGCTTCATGTCCTGCAGTCAGAAAGGGCTGGGAACATCAGAGGGGTTTAAATTCTCCTTCAGAGCAAAGGTGAACCTTGTGTGTGACCTCTTACCAAGGGGAGCCCAAAGTCTTCCCAGCTAGAGGATATTAATAGTTCTTCTTGTTCACCACAGCCTCGTGCCCTCTGATGTCTTCATGCCCCAATTGGAAAGAAAACAAATAAGCATTATCAAGTCTGCTTATTATTTGCTCTACATCATGTTATCATGAGGAAGCCTGACTAAGGGTATGATAAAGAATTCAGACAGAATACATATTCTTTTCAGAAACTCAGCTGAGCTTTTTCATTTCCTTTTCTGGCATTAAAAAAAAAAAAAAAAAGCCCAGATTCTTCCTGTAGCTTCAACTATGCAGGATTTGAAAAGCTGCAAGTCTAAGGGAAGTAAATCAAAGGAAGAAAAGCAGGCTTTGTCCTCCTTTCTGCTCATCAGGGTAGATAATAATTATTAATCTCTAAAATTAAAGAATATATTTGTTTATTTAAATGATATCTGGATAAAGGTGCCCTTCTACTGATGCTCTTTTGGAAAGAAATTCACTTTGCATGAATGAAGTGCAAATATTGTCTTTTATTTTACTTGGACTCTTGGACAAATTCAATAAACAGTATTTATGCTCTGTAGTTTTATATCCCAATGACTTATTAAGCCATAAATCACTAAGAATGTGGAAGTGGGTTTTCCTCCTTCCCTCCTATTTTTAGATAACTTTATAAGAAAGAAAAGGGAGTAAGTAACTACTTGAGATTCTCTCTCTATTGAAACTATTCAGTGTTTTACTAAGTTACCTGTGAAACTACTAAGCTAGTACTAGAAGGCAAGCACAAAAATGAGGAGGACTCCTCACTGCCAATAAAACAATAATAGAATAACCTACTGCTGGACACCTGTAGCTGCACCAAGCTCTAAAAATGACCATGCAGAGTGAAAAGCTTTGGACAAAGTTTCCTTGAAGGCCAAGTTGATTATCTGCATCATTAATAATACAGAATATGGTTTCTGTGAACAGTCATCAGCCTATCCAGCTGCTAAACTAGGAGAGTTGCTGGAGACTTTGCCAATATTTTATGATATGTAATTTGCATAATATCATTAGGGCATTAATAAGTTTTACAATGTAAATCACACTGTGAAGAAGCAAAGAATCAAAGGAAACTAATTCAGCTGATCTCCAACACACAAAAAAATAAATCTCATATAGGAAAACAACACATTAAAAAAACCTGGCATGCTAAGGGCAATTAGATTCTGGACAAGCTTAAACAATTACTTTGCATTCTCTCCCACACTTTAGGGATTACTGAAAGGATCACCTAAATTAAAGAAGAAAGATGCAGTACAAAAAAAAAAAGGTGTTGAATTGTTATTCTCAGGACTGACCTGCTACCTCTCCAGGGCAATGCAGGTTGTTGTACCCTCTGAAAGGCAGCACTGGAGCAGCCTCTCAGCTCCCAAGATGAAATACATCTCAGAGATACTCTAAATGACCACTACACAAGAGAATGCTGTCCAATTTCTCCCAAAATTTGTTTTTCTTTGTTCCATGATTTCCAAACTGTTCTCAACTTAATTATCAAGACTTAACCTTTACATTTGCTAGAATAAATTTGCAGAAAAATGTGTTTAAACTGAGCTCAGGTCAATCTGGCAACCCTAAGAAGATGTTCTTTCCTTAGACATAACAAATTTACTATTTAAAGAGAGTATTTAAGATGGAAGATGAAAAATTGAGAGTGGTAGAAGAATTCTGGGTAGAGAAAGAGCAGCTATACCCAAGATGAGTAGCTATAGATAGATAAATAGCAAGCTCTGGTGTATACTTTTCTCTGTCATTTGTGCATATGTACAGACTGAATCTGTAAATTACTGATTTTTGCCTTCTTGGGTTTATGTATGTATTTGACCATCTTTTTGACATGTTTCATTACTGTCAATTTACTTTATCACAGAGTGGTAGCAGCATCTATTGAAGATAATAGATACTGATTCCCCTTGTGAGATAAAAGCCTTCATCTATGACACATCTCATGCATCTCTGCTAACTGCAAGCACTTACCACCAAAAGTGAAAAGAAAGTATTTTTTGATTGTAAGAATACATGGTTATAAAACTAATTTATTTTTTTAATAATACAAATTTAATTTAAAAAAAAAATAGGAAGATAAAGGCCAGCACCATATTGAAAGCTATTTGTTGCTCACTTCCAAAACTGGCAAGGACAGAGAAATGCAGCAAATAAATGTGGAATGAAAATGCATGGAACACAAGTAAATTTTATGCATAAAAGTATTTAAGAAAGTACAGTGAGAAACAGATAAAAGCAAAGTGAGACCATATCTATATGAATGTGTAGAAACACTGATTGAGAAATTTAACTGCAGTGATTTCCATCCTCTCATCACAAGTGAGCATGTCCTAAATGAATAAACTGCTACTTGACATTTCCTAAATAAGTATCATAGGAAGAGTACTTATTTTACTTTAATGAATCATTATGGCCCCTGCAACAGAAAGGAGCTGTGATGAACTATAATCTGTTCTGGGAAATGTAATTCTATAATGGAGATACATATGGACTGGAATCTGAGAAGTTGTGGTCTCCAACAAGTTGCCTTTAAAAGAGATTCTGATTCATCCATGCCCACTTCTCCTTCTATTTGCTCATAGCTGTTGACACCCTGTATCTGCCACGCAGAGAGAGATTTCTCTACTAGAGGTAAGAAAGCCATATGGTTGGTGGATGACTATGAAATTTCACAAGGCAAAATGAACCACATAGAAATTTTTTTCCTGTGGTTATTCAAACAAAACGATCCATCTAGCAAGCGGAATATTTGCAATTCGGGTGAGATATTTTGGCCCACAGAATACATTGCTGAGAGTGTAAAGTGTCTCTTCTATACAATCAAAATTGATGAGCTAACAGTAACTTGCTGCATTAGTGGTCCTCTTGCTCCCCGTGAATGGCTAGATAAACAAATTCACTGTAGTGATGAACTGAAGCAGCAAATAAGACTTGTCTTATTCATGGAGTAGAACTGGAGCAGCTGTTTCTGTTTGACTGATGCAGTTTGAAAAGGCCCCCAGTGGTATACCTCAAACAAAAAATAATTAAAAAAAAGGGTTTCTTTGGTTTCTTTCAATGATTTTTATTACCAAAACTACTCATAGGATTAGCACAGCTGTAGAAAAAAATTGTTTTAACTGTGTGTAATTGCAAATGGGGAAAAAAAGTTCCTGAGAAAGGCAGGTGTAAAATACTATTTTACTACCTTCGTTGAGGCAGATGAAAACTATCCCAGTAATTACTCCAACGTCCATAATTCAGCCAGGAAAAGCTCTCAAACAAGCTGAAATTTAGACATCCAGGCTACATCTAAATATTTCCTACTAGAACATCCACTGCCAGAAATCAAACAAACAAACAAAAACCTGTGGGAACTGGGAGGTGGCAACTTCACCAGGCTGGGCAATGTTCAGGGAAGCCTGCAGAGGGTACCAGTCCTCTGAGTGGGATGCTGCCTGGTGATCAGAAACCAAACATGCAAGGTTTTTGGGGAAACCAAATATTCAAGGTTTCCTCACGATGAGGAATGAACGTCCTAGTCAGGGATACATTTCTCCTATCACCTCTACCAACTAATAATAAAGTAACTTGCTTCCTATTTTGGAACTTACTAGAGTCTCGTTTTTAGCTAGCCATGATGGACCTTGACATTTTTGTCTTGATTTGGTAGCTTTCTCTTTTACTGGCTTGACAGAGGCAACAATATCACCATTTATGCTGCTGGGATTTTCTCCTACATAAAAGTGAAATTCCTATCCCATTAAATATTTAGGAATATTACCACCAATTCAGCAAATGTTGGATTCCACTGTGCAGTTCTATGCATTCTGTAGACAAAACACATTCTCCTCAACACCTCTGTCAAAAGCAGTCTATGCTTGCTGCTTCTAAATGTTTCTCTAAAGCATTTATGACTTTGCTCCAAGTGTACCTTCAACTTGTACCAGAAATTAAACTTATTTCAGAGAGACTGAAAATTTAACAAAGAGGAACAGCCTATACTGTTCTAGTGCAAACTGGAGAGATGTGTAACTAAATGCAAATAGCACTTTAAGGTACTGAAATGAAAAAAATCTCAAATAGAATCAATGGATTTATTTGACAGTCTTAGTTTTTACTTCGTGTGTAACTGAACAATGGTACCATAAATACATTCTTTAACTTAGGAATATTATGTCTGAGCACACAGGGTCTGACTACAGCACTCAGAATTAAATTTCCATTGTAATTCATAAAACTATTAAACATAATCTAAGTCCATTTTACCCACATATCAGACATACTGAAAAGTGTGCAAAATGATGGCGGGGGGGGGAATAACCTTTCAAATACAAATTATACAATCTGGTTAGTAGTGTAAAAATAGCTACGTGGAGTAAAATTTCAACTTACAGTTCTGAAAGAAGTGCTTTGTGCAAACCACCTGGAAAAAGCTTGAAAGTATAATTGCTGTATTGCTGAAAGCATAGAAATACAACACTTCTACTCTATTTTACCTTCTTTCCACAGAAAACACAAAGGCAGAAATTAAACTAATTACAGATGTGACAGGCTGATAACTCAGATACATCTGCATTATAAAACAGCATCAGCCCCTGCTCTAGCCCAGAGCTACTTTTTCAAACAAGTCCAGCACAACCAATACCCTCCCTTGAGATACACCAAGCTGCAGGTAGAAAATACTCAAGCTACTGAGACTCCACATTACATTTCTCAGTCATCTGCACTTGGATCTCTCTGCACTCCATCACACCGAGGTCACCCTTCCTCTCAGCAAGATGCCTTCTTGCAGCCAGCTACTACTGAAATGACTAGAGGGGATTCAGTATTTCACATTTTCCGAGTGCTCCTCTTGCAGTGCTACTCAGAAACTCACAGAAAAAAAAAAAAAAGATACACAAAAGACTCCAACACTGAGAAGGGCACTTGAGTTTCACAGCCTTGTTCTTTGGGCTCACAGCGCTTTAAATGACTGAAGAACTTGATCTTGTTTAAAGTGCTTTAATTTGGAAGAGATGCAAACACCTCCCGAGACACGTGAAGCCGGTGTCACCCTGCGCGGTAACGGAGAGAAAACGGAAAGAAACGACAAAAGGTTCGTCGGCTGAAGATTAGGAACCCTGGGAAGTTTCAGGCAAGTTGAGGCCGAAGGCGACACTGGTGTCTGTCGCTAAGCTGCATCGCTATTGCAACTGGGGCACCGGCAGGGTAAGAATGAGGTTACGAAGGCGAGCGAACGCGGGGCCGCAGGAGAAAACCCCTTCAGCACTTCTCGCCGTCTGGAGAGCTCCTTTCGCTGCCCTCCCGCGGACCGACCCGCGCTGGCTCCATCGCACCGCACCGCACCGTGCCCGGCCGGCGGGGGCTGCAGCTTCGCACCCGCCCCGAGGTGGAGGCCGCCGGGGGCTCGGTCGGTTCCGCGCCGGGGAACGCTGCGGTATTTGCGTGATACCGCTTAACGATGCTATTTCTCCGCCACACGGTGTTTCAACACGGAGGCTCTCGACCAAGCCGGCTGCAAACACCACCCTCCTCCCCGCGGGGAGAGCCGCCCCTCACCGCCCGCGGGCAACGCGGTAAATGCGCCCAGTGCCCGCCTCCCGCCGGCTGCGCGCCCGCGGACTCCTCCGACTGCGCCGAGCCCTGCGCACCCGCGGCGGGGCAGGTGCGCGGTGTCTGCGCGGGTAAGGCGCGGGATGCACCCACCGCCCTGCCCTCCTCGGATGCCGGGAGGCGAAGCCGTCGCCTCTCGGGGCCGGGCCGTCCGTCTTGTGAGGGGCTGTGGGAGGCCGAAGGGAGCATCGCGGCCCCTTCGACGGACTCGCGTCCTCCCCGGCACGGCAGCCTCGACGGCGGCAGGGAAGGAGGAGAATCGGTGCGGGAGGCAGCGCGGCCGCAGCCCCGGCGCCCCCCGGGGCCCCTCCTCGAGGGGCGATCCTGAGAATCACGCGTTCCCAAAATTGAAATCGCCAGCGTTACTGCGGCTCGGCGCATCCTCCGCCGCACCGCTCCCTCCGCACAAACCGGCCGCATGGAGGGTCCGTCCGTGTCCGTGGTCTCCTTCCCCGCCGCCTCTCCCCAGGCTCCGCGGTCGGAGGCAGCCCGCAGCCACTCGGCGCTGGCACAGGGAACCCTCCCGCGCAACCGTCCCGCCCGGGCTCTGCCGAGGCGAGACTCCCGCACGGTCAGACTCCCGCCACGGGCAGCAGGGCACCGGGACGCGGCGCTAACAGCGAGAGGACTTCACAACCGACGGCGCCGCTGTCGCGCCCTCGCCTCGACCACTCCGACGGCGCCGATCTCCGCACGCTGCGGCCGGACTCGCGGCATCGACACCCCGGCTGCCCGGGCAGGGGCACCCCGCGGGCAACGCGGCGCACCCGCCGCCCCGACGGCGGCCCCCGCCCTCCCTTGCCATCCTTTTTCCTTCCCTCCCTCCCTCCGTCTCTCCCCTCCGTACCTTTTTCAGCGCTGACATTCTAGTGCATTATTAACGCGGCGGCTGCGGGCTGCGCGCGGGGCTGCCGGGTCAGGTGAAGGAGACGCCCGGCCGGGAGCGGGAGCAGCGGCGAGCGCCCAGCATCACCCCGGCGCCGCTCACCCCGCCGGGGCGCCGCCGCCGCCGCCGCCGCCGCTCCCTCCTTCCCTCCCCACGCCCTCGCTCCCGCGCGGTC